>JAITYZ010003750.1:0-15491 GCA_027744595.1 Paronellides praefectus
ATTGTCAAAAGATGTCAAAAACATGTTTTATAAATGGTAGAATATCGCTTTCTTGGTAATAGGGTATATATGTCTTTGTAAAATATAAATTTTTTAAAGCACATAAAGCTAGATAGGAACTTTCTTGAAAACTTGGGAGCAGGCAGTGTCATTAGCAAGTGATATATGACGATAGACAGAATCAACTATGTGACCAAAAAAGTATTAAGTATTATCGCTTACGGAAAAGAACGTCATAATGTATCAGTGTGTAAATTCATGGGACATTACCTAATTCGGTTCTTCCGTCAGCAAGGTAGCTTGTGGCAGATGACAACTCGAATTTCGAATTTCTTGATCAGTTTTGTACTATTGAAACAAATACATAATATGTATTACAGAGATAAAGGTCTACGTCTATTTTTCTACTAAAAGAAAATATATAACTGTAACATATTTCTAACTTTTATAGGTATTATGTATGTATTTATTGTATTGAACCATCTGCCCATCATTCCTTCGTTTTATGTGTAACTTTGTGAGTAGTTTCGTTTCGTTTTCCATGGTCAACATTTGTCGTTATCAAATTAAAGCATGGATGTAATAAAATATGTAGTAGTATAATTTCAATGTAGGTATATGTGTCTTCAATATAATTAAGATCGAGAGAGACAGTGATCCAACCGATAAGTTTCAACTTTGAAGTCTTTTACATATGCGTGGTGCTTGTTGGCTGAAAATATTTAACAAAAAAATATTAACGATGCAAAGAGGTAAATGATTATTCTTGCAAACTTTTGGCTGCGACCATTGGGAAGAATCCTTTTCCCACATTAATCTTCCTACATATATGAAAAATAATATTCATATTCATACTCTACTGCTGTTGTATGTACTTGTTCCAAGTCCAAATATCATGCACGAAAAGATAACATGCATCACTAGTTTGGGTGGATTGATTTCAAATGATGTGGATTAATACTCAAGGTTTTCTTCCTGTAGCTTTCTCCCGGATACTGGCATTGTCATTACACTACTACAATGATTCACATTACACAAAGAAGAGCATATACAGATGGTTATTTAGTTTTACACAACAGACATTTTTATTAATAATTTTCAAGTTTTAATAAATAGTTTATGTAGCCAAGACCGGTGTTAATGACGGGGATGAATTAAATGGTACAAAAATAAATGACTCATAGTTATACCAGTGGTAATAAATGATTCAGTTGTTGAGCCCCGCCTCATCTTCCGCCCATCAATATGGAACATTGCGTATCAAACTGAATATAGCATCGTCACCTTGAGATCAAATATTATTTTGTACATTCGTCAAGTCATATTTCTGCACAGAGCAAATAAAATGTAATTAATAAGTAATAATAGTAGTAAGTGGAATGGACCAATTTCGCGGGAAGCTTGCTCCCTGTCCCTAGGGATGACTTATTAATTTATGTCATATGGATTTTTTTCTCAACCTAAAAACCATATTTGAAGTCGCCAGGAAAAATCACAGCGACAGGATAAAAGAGTTTTTTATGTGTGATTAATGGTTTGATAAGCGTAATTACATAGAGAAGCTACATGGTTGCACGGTTGGGAATGGTAAAGGTTATTGAATACGGTTATTGCTGTAACCGATGATGATAGACTTTTGCAGCCAATAATACCGTAACCTCCTTTCTAAAGAAATCTGAAAAAAGTTTATTATTGTTTTGCTGCTAATGCTATGATGACAATTTTTTAAAGTTATGATGTCATAGGATTATTTTTACGCAGGTGGTCTATGTAAATATATCATGGGAAAACATACTTTATTTGAATAATTTATAGCCATAAGAGATTGAATTTATTGCGATCTCTAGAGTAGCTTATCCTGATCATTTAATGAATTATTAAGTGTATCGCCTTATTTATTACGACCGGTATGTGTGTCCAGAGATAGATGAGATTTCAAATCCCTTTTATACGTCACCTAAAATAAAGCTATTGCATTCACACACTTCACAGCAACCAAGATTTATACATTGACGAACCATTTTTTTGTCCTCTGTAAAAGAATATAAAAAAGTTTCACGAGAACTAAAACCCTTGAGCTTGGCATTTGAGCCAACGTATTATTTTCAAGTCAATGAACTCCCCTGCGCTAGTGAAAAGACTCCACTATCTGCTGGCACTGAATAAGCATGAAAGCATTTACATGTAACCAATAAGAGCAAAAAAAATCATATATAGTGCCATAACTCTTATCATTTTATATTATGTATTGGAATGCGTTGTTGGCTTCATCTTAATTTTTTCTGTATTTTCATACTTTGCGGAGAACAGCCATTTTCATTCAAGATCCGAAATCTAGTAAAATATGTATCAAAGTACGACTGTAAAGGCCCAACGTAAGACGCAATGTAAAAAACAAATAATTAGGTAATCCTGACAAGAAAAAAAGATATGCATAATACGTATTATGAAGCTTGTATCAGTGAACTGGATTTCCAATCGTGCTCCTTCAACTCAAATCTTGGCTTCTTCTGCTCGACGTGACACCTACGATCTTCGTCTGCTTCACATTACATACACCTAGTCCCTGTGTATCCATTTTCTATATCCAAAAGCCATTTTGTCTTTCTTGGGTATCAGATTTCAGTCTGGTCTGTCAGTTTTTCAAATTGCATATGCATATAACACAGACGTCAGTTCTCAATTAGCTTAGTACGTTTTTCTGCCACTTTTACGGATGACAGGAAGTTCAATAGACATTTCAATGCGTAGAACAGGAACACAAATTTTCATTCTTCATGTGTTCATAAAAATAAGATGTGTGCATTTACAAAAAAAAAAGCTTTTGTCTCTTTGCTAGTAGTAGATTGGGTCAGGTGGGTTATCATAACATGGGAAACCCTGATTCGGGATTTGTAAGTTGTTGAGTAAAATTAATAACTAAAAACATTCATGAAAAAATTGTTTTGCAGCTATCATATTCTAGTGAAAATACTATTATGTCAACGAAAGATTATGCCATAATGACAGCTACACTTTTCATATGCGTAAAAATCGTATTATATTTATATTCCTGGAGATCTTTGCACTTCATTGAGTATATAGAAAAGGTTTCTAGCGTAAAGTATTTTTCGTCCCCTTTCACTCTTCGACAGTTTTCCATCGGAATACAGTGGAAACTTGGCAGCGGTATGCTTATCTGATCCAAAAATAGAGCTTGGTGTGTTTCAAAGCAATCTCCTTGTGTACTTTACAAGCTTGTAAAACAATCTCGTCTTACAACGAAGGAGTGTATATGGTGATAATCGTTGTAAAAAGCTTTTCAATTCAAATATCCACACGTATACGTTATAAGAGGTAAACATAGTAGAGGACCAACGGTGAACGGGTTCACATTCACACAATGAACATCATCATAAAGACAAACAGAGGTTACTGTGCGTGGAGCTGGCAATTGGCAGCGTAATGGAGTAAATGGAGAGACAAAATCCGGAATGTGTTTGTTGTTTGTTCTGCTATTCTTGTCGCTTTAAAAAATCTTTCTTCTTTAATTGTCAAATTGTCACATCTCGGAAAAGAGATTTTACTTCCCTTCTTTGAATGTTGCATGTGTGTGTGTACAATGCAAGTTAATACCTATGCTAGTTGGCTAGTTGCTGAACGTCGTAATACAAAAAAATATTTTCTATTTTTGTCAGTTTGGAAGAGTTGCAGTAATTAGTTATTAGTTCCGGCATAGTCATAGATGGATAAATGATGAAAAGTCAAAATACCTAAATTTACTACGCGTTTACAAATTTACATTTAAAACAAGCGTAATATCAATATTCCTCATTTTTATGAAGCAAAATATTATGAAATCCATCAAAATTCTCATGGATAAATTGTTAGTGAAAATTTCATAAATCTAAATTTTCTCTTGAAAATGTTTTGCCATATGAATGTCGTCGCGTTCATCATACATATCTATCATGCACATAATTACTTTAGGTAATTGTGTCAATATGGGTTACACATGCATTTTACGGAAAACTTGGACTCATTGCTCTCTTCGAAGATGTTCTTCTAATAGCAAAAATGATGTGATATGATGTTATCTGTCAGCATCTGCCTCCACATGGCAAGTGTGGCCCGTTAGCATCAAATTAGTAATGCTAGAAAGTTACCATTATAAGTGACAGTATTTCGTCTGAAATAATAATAATAATAAGGCGTATAATTGTTGTAATTGGCGAAGCTTTCAACACGAGTGACGTATAAAGGGTATCAATAGACATAAAAGTATCCTTTGCGTCTGAACTCTGCACAGGAGAATTGTGAACAAGTGTCGCCATGGCGATAGAATAGAGCACTTCTTGCTAGCTTGAAAAATGACTAAATCGAGGATGCAGTTGGACTCAAAACATACTGGGTATATATAAACCTAAAAATACAGACAGGAGAGGGAAATATCGAAGAAAGCTCGATTGATTGCAGTCCATTAATTAGATTTCAGTGTTTTTTGGCAGAACTCAACCAACTACGTATATGATATTTCCCAATAAATTTGTTGTAATCTGCACCCAACGACATGATAAAATTTCCTTACCATTTACCACATATACATGTACAGCAAGTTGATTGTGTCCCAAAAGTTTAATGTATACACTTGCTAATGATCACGCTGTACCTATATGCATCTCAGGGGCCAAATTATGAGATACACCTATCTAGCTATTTTCAGTGTGATACTCATATACATAGCATGCACATTTTATACTCAATCTTTTTTTAATTCAATATCAAGACATTCAAATATTTTTCGAATCCAATGTGTGTGTCGTCAGTGCTGACAATAGGTTTGCTGAGTCCGGAATCTGCAAATCAGGAAAGAAAGAATAGGGGAGTGGCAAAGCAGCATATAATCCACTTGGCAAAGTAGTTTTCTGAAGAATGTGCTAAATTGAATGTTTTATTTTTATTTTTTCCGAATGCTATAAAAATGGCATGCATTTACAACAAAAGATACACTATACACGTGCAAGTTGAAACTTATGGAGTGGAAAGAAATAAATGGTCGATTTACCTTCATCAAAATATCGGTATATGTGAAACACTCTCAATGCCACTGTGAAATTCATACTATGAATTGCCATTAAATCAGTCTTATATAGTTTACTGATTTGCGTAAACAAAATATTTTCTGGTTATACATGAATAACTAACGAATACGCATACATTCAAGTTAAAAAAGAACAAGAAAAATTCTCAAAATTGAAAACCCTTCGTTTTTCTCTACACTTTTTATGCAGTTACAAGTTTCTGATATTGCATGATCAATATAGCAATTAATATATAATAATAACTACACGCACACAGCTGAAATAATTAATGACATTGCTTTCACAAGTAATCAAGGTTTCTTTCTAGGCCTTGTTGTTTGAAATTAACCATTCAATTGTCCATGAGAATGGAATTTGGATTTTTTTTAGTGTATGAACTTGATTACTTATCTAGTTGGTTTATCTAGTGTATGTATATTCTTACTTGGTTTAAAAATTATATGCTCTTGACAATATTCCACTTAATTTTTTGAAATTCGATGACAATCCTTTTACGACACTTTGGCAAAAAAATATTTATGCTACAAAGCACAGTCATTTTATTAAATCGGAGACAAACGGACGAACAAATCAATATTCGCCAGATATTTAAGTTAAACATGTATTGACGTTAGTTCTAATGTACACAAGAAAAGAAATACAATTGCATCGAGTATTGTTATTTCGTGAAATTAAACTAGGAAAGCTTTGTCAGGGATACTAAAATCCAAAAATATCTTTAATTTTGAGGCGGGTCTGCGACTCGCATCATACATACGGCATTAGTACAAGCATGTTTCCAATATTGCTCATGACTCCAAGTGATTTTACTGGTGCGGGAGAAACACTGACACTGAACAATATAATAGATACATCCATAATATAATACTTGCATGGATATATAGTAGCTAGGTATATTCAGATGTGGTGGGAACTTTGTAGTCACTTTTTATTGTCGATACAGTTTAAAACAAAATTGTGTTAACATTTCTTGTTTCGCTCCCTCTCTGTGTTGTATAAGTACAAGGCAAGAAGAAACAGAATTCGAAAAGACAACAAACTAAAAATAGTTGTTGCTTTCGAGATTTTATCTTGTTGTGTTTTGTATTATGTACTTTACTTACCTCTTCACCGAATCCCTTCTTGTTCTTACCAATAATATTATATAACCGAATACAACATGCCTCCAACTTGCATTTCATGTTGATGTAACATGCATATAATATATTTTTATATATGCGTCATGATTTCATGCTACATCTTACTAAAAATCAACTTACTAAAAATGTATATAATTTTAAAACATTACATTTTATACACCAGATATCTGCAACATTCATGGTCCCATTCAACTAAATGATAGAGAACGGAGGAGTGTTTCCTAACATTTTTGTTGTCTCTAGTCTCTACCCTTATTTGATAATGCCTCCTGCTTCTCCACTGTATCTGACTCATCTATTCTCTTATTATTATCTAACATACAGTTTCGATTGAAACTATCAAGAAAATTCGAAGATCACTGGATCGTGAGCGTGGATGTATCACAGATAAGATTTTCAAATTGGTTTTTTACTGGTGATGATCATGAACGCTGAACTGACTATATAGGTTGTGGTTATTGCCTTTTAGCTGTCGTGCACTTACTCTCTCTGTCTCCCTCTCTCTGTGCTTTGTTTTTTCTTGGCGTTGGCTTTTCTTGGCGTTTAAACGTTAGTTCCATGCAAGCAATGTAATGGTTTGCTGTTTACTGTTATTCACTTTGCTCATCTTGAATACTCTCGCACTCGTTATAATTTCTCGACAGATCTGCCTATTTGACATATACATATACACCTCTTACATCGTACTGTACCTACTTAGCGATTGCAGTAATATATGCTTTCTTTTTTTGCGAGCAACAGGCATCATGGAATAAATATACAATGGCTGTAATTTTTTTTGGCAATGTACCATTTGTTGCAATGTAATCAAGATTGAAACGGAAAGTACGAGAAAAGAAAGCAAACGCAGTTTTTTAAATAAAAAATTATAATGAAATTCCGGTACGGCATAATTCAACTCGTGATGTAAAGATATACACTTGAGTATGTATTCATATTGTAACATTTAACAAAGAACAGGAAATAGAAGTGAACCCGAAGAACAATATCATCCAGACAAGAAATACGAGAAAAACGGCATGTGATGTATGCTTACATACAATATATAATTGTCATGCCATATGCCATCGCATGACTAGTCACTTTAAATAAATACATATTTGAGGGGAAATGTGATAAAAATGAATATAGAATCTTTGATGGAATTTCACATGCAATATGTACAACGTTGTAAATCACGACTGGGGAATATTGGTATAAATAATTTATTTTTACTTTCCCAAAATATCAAAATATATAGCATCACCCTACACACTACAGAAAAAGTGTTAATTGTTTTAAAAAAGTTGCGCACTAATCAGCGCATGAAGGACATTTAAATTGCCTTTCACGTTTGTTTTTACCTGGAATGTTGTTCGGAAATTGCGTTTTAAAATGTCCAAAGTGTCGCCAACTTCTATATATCGCTTGATTGTGCTGACAGATTTGCCGGTTGCAATTGAAAAGGATTCTAAATGTTATATAGTCAAAGCATGTACTTCACATTTCATCGTTTTGCAGCCAAGTTCGTAAAACTTGACCCTGAGGATATTAACTAAAATGTCAAAAACAATTCGTATTTATCCATGTTGTTGCAACTACGCAATTTCTCGAGATGCTGTTTTTGGCTTCCTGACTCCTAAAAGGATGCACTGGCAACTTGTAAATGGATTACAGAACCACCAATTGTAACAAAAGAAGTTGGAGGTGTGTGGACTCGTCTGTATACGTTAAGAAAATAGAATTGTCGTACGTCTGTTATGTCATGTCACACATGTAAATGTGGATGATGCCGAAAAAAGAAATGAACATACTTGTTTTTACTTCCCTTTCCGTGTATCTTTCCAGTATTGTTTTGTATAGTGAATTTTATTTTTCTTTGTAAAATTGCTAAAATTAAAAATATATATACCTACATCCATTACATATATAGGTAACTTATATACTGTTGTTGTAGTATGCTATCGTAAATCCTTTTCGCATGTTCGAGAACAAGGAGCAGATGAAGACAACAAACCGATAAAGACTTTTTTCTTACAATGTCTCATTAGTGGAGTGCTATCTCAGGAGGTTTTCGTCGGGCTCAGATTGAAAAATGTGTTAGAACTCCCAGGCAGGAGGCAAACTTATGGGGTCTGCGGGTCGTATAGATAGATCTTTCTCTAGATTAATCCTTCTCTTGCATGCTTACTAATGATAACACTATACAAGCAAAGTCATTTCCCCTCATTTTCTCCTCTGTGACAAGTTCGGAGAGAGATACATTCATCCAAAACATCATACCGTACCAGAAGACGAAACTTGGGTGTTTCCCGAGGCTTGAATTTAGTTTGCTAGTTGGAACCGTCCGTGTGTGAACAAATAAGCTTGTCTCTAAGAAAATCGCAAACAGTTAATACACAGTTCCTCACTACATCTCTTGAAACTTGAAATTTCTTTTTGAAATCTCAATAATTACTCAATAATCAGCCAAGGTTAATATTCAATATTTTTACCACCTTTACCTGCACACAAAACATTATTATTGTTTATTCTTGAAAAATTATTACAGTGCATAAAAAGAGATTTATTCGAATTTTAATATTATTTTGTTTATGCAGATGGCTATGTCAGAATTCCGCCTTGCTAAGCTCCTCTATGTGTTCGAGCGATTTTTTGGTAAGTTTACTTTAAAGCAAGTGGTTGGTGGTGAAAGCAAACTCGTGCTTAAAAAATAAATACATAATATATTATTTATATTTTATCTGTTTTTGTGCCTTCTGGAAATAATTTTTAGTGAGTTTTATTGAGTAAACTTGTATTATGAAAAGTGTTGTTCTAATTAGTATGCTCATCATTTATCTGAACAGATACCGATAAGTCCGGCACCATTGAAAAGGACGATTTCAGTCTCGCTGTTCAGGTAAGCCAGCCAGAGTCTTTTGTAATCCTTTAACTTTCCTTTTTCCCATAAAACATTCAACATGCCATAATATGTCTTCAAGGAGGCTAGCTCGTCATTTTTCATTTATTACGTGCAAATATTTATTCACGGTTCCGATCTTTTAAACAAACAAATAAAACAGTTTTATTGTTTTCTTTGAAATGGAAATTATCAGATTCATGCTAAAATGGAGGAATGCAAAAAAAAAATTTGTAGGAATTTTTTTAAAAAAAGACATAACATTTTACAACGTACATACTACTTGGATTTTTTACTCAATCAGTTAGCCTATATACAGTAACAGTTTTTTCCCCACATATATATGTTTAGTCGGAGGCGTTTTGTGTTTTTTTGTAATGGTTCTGCAAAAAAAATATCCTGAGATATGAACTCGGAAGGGGAATCTGACAAGAATGCAACACTGTTAGCCAGCCAGAAGAGGAAGTTTCTCGATGTATAATAGTAGTAGGCATAGCACAAACTTAGAAGTGAGTAGACAGGGGAAGCGATAACATTTTATTGCGGTATATCACACATGCGTAATCAATAGCAATAATACGGTGTTTGAGATTTTGGCTTATGCTTCCTGTTCAACGAGTGGAATATATAGAGCGGTAGCATCAGTATCCTTATCAGCCAACACACTCTCTCTAAAGATCTATATTTAAGGTGACAGAGAGGATACTGAAGCCAGATGAAAAAGACTGGCTCTCTCGTTAAATTGAACTTTCTTTTGTATATTTTGTACAAACACCTCACACAAAAAGTAGCAGCAACAGCAGCTAAAATTATACCACTTTTACATTCATTTTTTTCTGAGTAATCGCTCCTCTCTGCACCAGGAATTAGATTTGAGCCAATATTATCAATATAATATATACAACTCCATATTCATGCATGTCAAACTGCATCCGGTTCCAATTTCTATATCTCAAAAAGTTTGGATTTCATGAGTACCTACTTTTTTTTTATTTTCTTGATATTGAAATGCAATATATTATGTTTTTAAAAACAAATTCTAGCAACTTTGCAAAATCCGTGGTTGGCCCGAGGCTGATCCCAAGTATATACAGACTCAGTCTAAGTTCATGACTATGTGGGATGTCTTGAGAAAGCGATGCTACAAGGAAGATGACGAAAGAGTAATTTCATACTATTACAACGAAGCAACGAACCATGATTAAATTAGCATATTAACATAATTTCTGAAATTTTTCGAATTTATTTTGATTCGCGTCTCAGATTTCCCCTGAAGAATTCTGCCAACTGTGGAGAAACCCTTCCCAAATTGAAGAATGGGAGAGAGTCTACATGGATATCATGTTTGATCTTCAGGACACATCTGGTGCGTACATCCTTAAATTGTCCTCATTAGCCAAGCGCGCATTGTGAAATTACACATGTAATCACGGTTGATAAATATGAATGTGTTTATCATATATTTTTATGACACACTATTCGCAGGTGATAATGTCATTGATGAGGATGAGTTTGTCGGTGTCTGTGACTCATACGGAATTAACTCTGCTGAGAGCCGAGCTGCTTTCCAAACTTTCTCACATGTACGTTCATACCAATATCATTTGAAACTTTGATTATATAACAAACTCATAAGTTTTCAACAAAATATACAAGTATATGTGTATAAGTATATATACTCTTGTTTAATAGCGTGGTAGAGTCAACGTTGATAAGAAGTATTACGAAAAGATGTGGAGAGAATACTTTGGTTCAGACAACCCAGCCGACATGGGTAACTTTTCACTTATTACTAACATTATTATTACAAAAATAATTCCGAATTACCTGAATTTGGTCTACGAACGGAATGAACGAATCTCACATGTTTTATTTCATATTTCAGGCAACTTCATGTTCGGAAAAACTTCCTTCACTGATTAAACATCTTGCTGTCTTTTATCTCGTCTTGCTCTACAACAATCAAGGCTAATAATAATAAGCCTTTTGATACACATAATAATAAGTAAGCGGATTCTTATTTTTCTCTTTTTAAAAATCCTCTATGTCAACCCATTAAAACTAAATGAGCTGTTGAGACATCTTTACAAACATGGGGGTTGTGTTGGTGTGGTGTGTGGTGACGGTATATATATGCAATATATTGTGGCACTACAGTGCTTTTCGAATGCAATAAGATGAAAATTTTTGTTTGCAGAGATGCCTACACACACACACACACAACAAGAATGAATTACGCACAAAGAATATCAATTTTACATGCTCAACTCCTCTCATTTTCAGATACTACTGCCAGGACTACTCCGACGTTCTACATTTAGATAAATAAATACTTGTATAATGTAACAGTGTGTGTAAGCTATACATATATATCCAATTTTCAGCATCGCAAGTCGTTAAAACTTGAACTGTTACGGTTACAATACACCAAAACATTATGATTTATCGTGACAAAAAACAAGCCCGACCGTTTCAACCTCAAAAACAACGAATGTGTCGGTAGTGGAATTTTTTTTCAAAACCAACTTATACGTAAAATTCAGGTTAAAACGACATTATGATGCTATGCTCCATTATCTTTTAAGTTTATTACTTGTTATTATCAAGATTATATGACATGATAAACGTTAGTAAAGAAAAAAATTCTTATGACTTGTACACGACTCGATTATCTTATGTGGTACCAGTTTGCAAATAAAAAAAGCATTCTAATCTAGAGCTTTAAAAAAATATTCAATCATGACAATGCAATATTTTAACATTATTATTTGAAGGAAAATTGTATAATGATCATGAAACAAAAATGACTCTCTGGTATTATTGTTATTGTCAGCTTTAAGTTTTATTAATTAATTATATTGATACTACTTGGTATAAGATATATTGTTTTGATTTTTTTTTTGAAAAAAATAATGGTCTCTTCTTTAATGCCCGTTACAATTTTTCCAATCCAAAAAGAAAAGAAATATCCCGTGTGAGATGTGTATGCTCTGTCCCTGTATTCAAGCCGTTTCGTATGTCCTAGTTTACCTTTATACCTTTTCATGATGATATTTAATTATTATATTATAATGAAAATCTTATCAACTTTTGTTTTTCCACATGGAATAAAATTTAAAGTACTTTTAAAATAAAAGCTAAAAATTTGCGGTTTGAATCAAGCAATTATATATCTTTACTTCACATCAATAAATGATGGCGAAATTATGGTTTAGAAATAATGATTGAATCTCTGGAATATCAGCATCCATGAACTTTTTATTTATCAGGCAACTCAAATTTTTATCTTAGTATTTTTTTTCATTTATTTGCACACGCCCACAAAAATCCAATAAGCTTGAACTTCCCAGGAAAATTATACTGTTTAGTGAAAGGCGTTCATAAAACATACCTATAACTTTTACTACTTGTAGATAATATTTAGGTGAGCTCATTTTTAAGCGATTGGAAATTATAACTATACTCAGCTCTACAAAATTGTTTTCGAATTGAAAGCGAACTTTGATGATAAACAAATTTTATGCCTATTTTACGACTTTTTAGGTATATTGAAACCAATATTCACAAATATTATTGTCATCCGAACAAAGTTGTAAACTGTGCAGTAAATTTGTTATTCAATAAACAACCAATGAATTACACATAGGTTGCAAAATGTTTAATGATCCTAAAAAAGTGTATGATTCATGAAAGAGCTCATGTCAACTTTAACTTGATATTTTACTGTTTCCGGAAATTTCTCATGATGATGCAGATAGAAAGCCACTCAACGCCTGGAATGAGAATTGGGAATCCCGTCACACGAAATAAAGGAAAAAGACATAAATATATATTCGTTTGTTACGGTTCATATTCATACATACCTGCTGAAAACATATATAGGACCACTGGCAAAAAGAGTTTTCATTTAGTTCAAATGTGACTCTCCAGTGGTGACAATTAACTTTTACCAATTCAAATTGCAGCAATTTAAAACCAAATTATCACCTTCATCAACCATATTTATTGCTCCTTATAAGAGCTCCATAATATTACGGTCTGCATAATGTCGACATCTAAGGAAACATTGTTTTTGTTCCTCTGTTTCCTTGCGGTTGGAACTTACATCTCTGCACAAGCACTAAGACCGCCGTTGATAAGATTCTTTCCAACCATGAACTGTCTTACTGGAGGGACCCCCCTTTCCTTAAGGACCAGTGAAAACATAAGCTCTCATAATATTGCATACCAATCTTACTGTGTTATTCGTGGGGCGTGAGTTGGAATTATTTCATTATTGAACCAAGTTAATAGAATAGAATTATTAAACACTCAGATTTTTTTCGTGTGCATTTTTTATGATAGATGGAGGGTCGAGCTGGGAGCTGGTCAGAATATGGATGACTACAGTATTGCAACTGGAGACAGTTGCGAAACTTGCGTAAACAAAAGAACAAACCCTGTTACAAGATTTGGGATGATACAACGGATCGGTGGGGATGATCTGACGAAGGCGCACTTATCTTTGTTCATAGATAGGGATTTCAAGGGAAAGGAGGAGATAGTTAATGGATGGGAACGGACATTTGATCAAACATACACCTTTTCCTCTTATGCTTTCTCAAGTTTTGGTAACTGGACATGGCAAGCATACTACTTACCTCGTTTTCAAGGACAATCAATATGTCTCCAACCAAATCGTTCAGCGGAAGTCTCCATAGTTGGAGGAATTACACTGAATGTTGGCTCGGTAAGACTGGGATGTAGAAATTCCGGTAACTCTATTGGTAATTCCCGAAATGCTGGTGTGGTTGCTATTATCATATTAGCATTTGCTTTGCCAACTGTTGCAATTATTTTATGATTAGGGTATTGGGCAGTGAAGAACAAGAGATCAGGGAAATTTTCAAACTTTGAAGATTCCTCACAACCTTATACAAATAATAATTCTGACTAGATGGATATTTTCTATGTATGCACATAATAGTTCAATTCAAATCACAACTTTCCACAATGTCTTCACTGTCATATTGGTCATACTTTAAAAATTTGTTTCACCTTGATTAACATAATAATATAATAATAAATATGAGACATGTTATAAGCTATAGCATATGAAAATGTATTGATTTTTTTATTGTAAATATATTTTGTCTACCAATTTTTTCATGGTCCGACAGTCCGATACCTAAGAAAAGCCTAATTACAATGAAAATCTATGCCACCCAAAAACGTCGAACAAAGACTATCTCCCCAATATTGTAGCGGGAAGAAAACGTCTGATTCTCTGCCTGTGTTGCTCATTTTTTGTAACTTGTAAATTCATACCTTTCACATGTACTATGCTCATGGACAAAGTTGCCTGTGTATGCTATTTGGTAGCTTCATAATCACAGCAATCATGATTACGTTGGTTAGTCTTTCTTTATCCTGACTAATTTGCTCACGTTGACTTTCCCCCAACTAATTTTCTTTTGTTTGCCGACCCTTTCTCATCATGTCAATTTACAGAAATATTGTATGGTACCTGAAGGGATTGAAGGAATACACAAAGTGAGTTTTGTCAATTCAAACATAAAATTGTCGACCAAATCTTAGCATCTTAGCTAACATAATTTTATTTTGTCATGTCATCGTCACTTCATGACACATTCTATACGGTGAGCTGTATTGCAACATAAAATGAATGTCAATTTCTATCATGAACAAATCATTGTCTTTATATAGAGCCGGGTATGAAGTCGCAGCCAAACAATTCACTCCAACTGATTTGGAAGTTGACGCATCTTCCAAGTCGTATATGATCACAGGTATACTATAATTGTCAGTTGTGGCGTTTGTAAATAACTCATGGAAATGTTATATTGGGGCTTTTGTATACATTTCGCAAAGGTGCCAATTCTGGAATAGGATATAGCTGCGCCCTGGAAATAGCCAAGAGGAAGGGCACAGTACATTTGGTCTGTAGAAATGAAAAGCTGGGAACAGAGGCAAAAGAAAACATAATTAAGGCAGCACAAAATGAAAATGTCTTTCTTCACGTTTTGGATATGTCAGAGCCCAAACAAGTTGTTGATTTTACCCAGAAATTTGCAAAAGAGAATTCATCGCTTAATGTTCTAGTAATGTCGAATAACAACTCTAAATCTTTCCAGGCAGGAAGTAATGGTGAATAAAGAAGGGAACTAAATTAACTGAAATTTAACACTTGTGCCAATGTAGATAAACAATGCAGGATGTATGGTAAACGCCAGAACGCTTACTAGCGACAATCTTGACGTGAATTTTGCCACCAATACGCTAGGGCCTTACTTGTTGACGATTGGGTTGTTTCCTGTCCTTTCAAAGTTCGTAATGCGAATGTGACATGCACATTGCACATACATATTAATTTGTATGATTCGTAACGTG
>JAITYZ010003751.1:0-14112 GCA_027744595.1 Paronellides praefectus
GAATGGGTTGAGCAACTGGAAACAGTTGCATAATTTTCGTAATTTTGATTACGTAATGTCATTTAATTACGGGATGATCTCGAGTCGAGATTCTCGACAACTAGTTTAGCGAATACTTTTTTACATCTTAACGAATACTGGGTTTGGAGTTTCTGGGTTGAATACGTTCTTGAGTTATCGTGTTTACAGACACGCAGTGTGTGTCACACAGTCAACCCTTAGTAAACCAATCTAAAAAATTTCAACTACGTAATAAATACTTACTACCTTCATTTTGTCTTGTTGAAAGGCCCGGCAGAAGAAATCATTTAACTTCTCTGTTCCCATTTCATCCAACAAAGATTTCATGAGACAAAAAATCGTTATGATTATGGGTTTAGTAAATGATACAAGTATTTTCGATATGACTTTGGACAATAACTAGTTTACTTGTTTGAATGACTTTGGAGATTAATAATCTCAGATAATATTATGCGAGAATCAACACAGAATTTCAAGATCAGAAATCAGAACAGACCCACTATCAAATCATCAGCATTTGCTATTGATTGATTGCGTGGGCGCGCAGCATGCAATCTTTTGAATTAAGAAAATTGCAATACAGAAATTGTATGTGTGCAGAGGTTAAATGAGTCAAGTCGAATAAGTTGTTGCTTTTCAACTGAGATTTTGTTTTGTCCTCTCGCGATAACAATGAACAAAGTAGCATAACGGCAGGATATTCAATGTTGGCTTTGTTGACTAAATAAAGAGCACACAAGAATCTTATTTTATTTACACTTTGTTGTTACGCAATGAATCATTCCCTGAATGATACACGACTCTGCCAAATTGTTCAAACCTGTTTGTCCTTTTGGAGGAGAGTTGGTGGTGACGGTGATGATATCTAAAACCAACGGGGCTTTTCTCTCTTCTCTGCACTTTTCACTAGCACACAACCTGATTGTGTTACAAATACATTTTTGTTCTGTTAACATTCCATGCCTTATGCGGATAATTCGCGAGAACGAACGGTTACGATTTAACAATATTATATACATACCTATATTCCGTCTTTTTTAGTTGACTACTTAACTAGTAATCATAGCTCGATCGTCGAGATTGGCAGGGGTCGAAGGGTTAAAAACCTTGGGGGTAAGGTGAGAAGATCCAATCATAACAAATAATTAGAATGGTGTGACGGTTAGTAAACACAGAAGCATAATATACGTATTAAAAATCGGTTCCATGGTACAACGTTATAACGATTTAACTTGTGACTGATTTGCACCAATATAGACAAATGTCCTGAAGCTAAAATCCATTTAATCCATTTACTAACTTACAAACAAGACGTTGTCATCTTAAATGATTTAACGGATATATTGTTTCGGCCTCTACCTAATGTCTTTTTCTGTTTGATGTCAAAAATACAACAAGTTGAAGAAAAAATTGTATCTTTGCGGATCGTTGAACTTTTTGGGCTTGAGGTTGAGAAGAACTTTGGCTCGAGTGAGATGATATTATACTGGGTGAACAAACATTTTTATTATCTATCTTTCATGACTAACTTTTTTATCTGATTTACAGACCATTCTTAACCTTTTTATGGCTGCCGTGAACTGTGCGGTGGTGTTGCGGCGATCATGATGGATTCCATATGTATGGACACCTCTGAGAACTCCAATATGAGAAGCAACGGAGCTGACGCCTTATCTAAATCTGAGCTTCCAGCCTGGCGAATGCCCATTTCAACTACTTTCTCATCGTCACTTCGAGAGAGACTTGCAAATGCAAAGAGTGCATCGCCAGAAAGAAGCGTTATAATTCAAAACAGTAGTCAATTAAGTGCTGCAGAACTACTAATGACTGGGGATACAATCGGTGGGGGTGGTGGAGAGCACAATCAGCAATCCCACTGGAACAACAATGAGAATCGGTTGAACAACAACAACAGCAATAATAACAATATGAGCAGTGCAACGGCCATGTTATCCAATGAAGAGCGACCAGCAGTCAGCAGGAAAAATAGTGGAAGTGTGAGCGGTAAAGATGGGGATGAAGAGGACAGTCAAACAGTCATTCAAATCCTGCTGCCTTGCATGGTATGCAATCGCACGTTTAGCCCGGAAGCATTGGAACGTCACGCAAAAGTGTGCACTAAAGTCAACATCAAAAGCCCGTACAAGCCCACACGCGGCACCTTTGACATCTCCGAGATGAGGAAAAAGGGAACCAAACTGGAAGACTTTATACCTCCACCTCCCACATTTGACGCATTGACTGATAACCGGTTTGGATTTTCCAGGGGATCGAGAAGTAGAACCAGCTTGCGAGGAACCAGCTGCACCACCAAAAGCACCCTCAACCCCAGCTCGTCTTGCTCGGCTAGCCAGAGACTGGAACGAAGTGTGAGTCAGAGCAGAGAAAAGAGTGTGCCTCCGCCAAGGAGCACGGCTCCCCACCTCGCCCCTCCCACATCCTCAGCTAACTCTCAGATCGAGTATCCTTACGACGATACTTCCGAGTTTGGTTCAAACAATTCAGAGGAAATGAACAACGTACAAGGTTTGCCCAGTTATGCCAAACCTATTGCCCCAACCGACCTGTGTCCTTACTGCAACCGTAGCTTTGGCTTCAAGTCCTACGACAGGCACGTCGAGTTTTGCAAGGAGATTTATCAGCGGAAGAGGTATGAAATCCAGCCGGTTCCAAAGGAGAAAGAAGACGCGATGGAGAGACAGGAAATGCGTACAAAATATAGGCCAATGAAAACATCCAGCTCGTGCTCCAGCCTCCGCTCAATGTCACCCGGAAAGGATTTTGCCAGCATGGCCATGAAACTGTTTGGTGGTATGAGGAGAACGGAGGGCAGTACCAACCTTTACTTCAACCAAATTAAAAACAACCTGAAAAAGTCAAACGAGTCGATTGCCAACTCCTGCTACGGGGACTACACGCGTGGATTACGAAGGACTTCGCCCAGTCCAGCGAGGGCAAGCGTCACGTCTTCTGCAATCGCTGCAAACAAGCTGAACAATCTACTTACCAAAAGTTACCTTCAGCAGCAACATCAACAGCAGCAGCAACAACAACAACAACATAGCCCGTATGGTTACCCGATCCATCCCCATCATCAAGGGAGCATGCTTCCCATGCGAGTCAACACTTGCAGCAATCTTCCAAAAATGACAAAATCCACAGATAGCCTGGTTTCTTCAGGAAATAGCTATTCTCACGTTCCAAGCTCGGGTTATGGCCAGCCTCCGTCTATTCTGTTGAGTAACAACTTTTCTAGGAATTCCCGGTCTAGGTCCAGTCTCCACAAAAACTTTTTCCGAACAAAGAGGGCAGAACCGGATGGCACTGATGAGAATACGTCAACCTTGAGTCAAAGCCCTACAGCCACCTCCCCATTAATTATAACACCAGTCAACTTTTACGCAAAGGGGATCAGGTCCTCATCTTCTGCTTTGGATCTGAGCGACAACAATCACAAAAGCGGCAAGGGTGCAGGACAATCTGAGATGGGGATGATGGAAAACACGCGACCCAGTGTATCATCCCTGCTCACCCCAGACCCCGACTATGACCCCTACGAAAAGGCTGCAAAACAATTGGAAGAGCTACTAAAAAGCTCTCCTGTCAAGTCAAGCAAGCGGTCCAGCAGACGAACTGGTTTGGAGAAAGCATTTGAGAGTGTGGGCGTTCCATCGGATATGCCCGGATTGGGTAAACCCAGATTGGGCAGGACACAGTCGCTGGACTACAATTCAGATCCCTTTGGCCGAGGTGGGCCATCATCTTTTGCATCATCTTTTGGTGGCGGTGGAAGACGCGGCGTTGCAGCTGGTGGGAGAGGGAGAAGTAGTGGTGGACTGGTTATGGACCCATTTGGTATGGGAGGTGGGATGCCCATGATGATGACACCCAACATTGACGATAGCTACTGGGATCAGATTCTGCGAAAAGGGAACAATCAGCATGGGAATAACAGCAACATTCAGGAAAGCGCATCATCCCAAGAAGAGTCTGACACCACAAGCGGGGCTAGTGAAACGGCAAAGTCACGCGCCATGTCGAATACCAGCAGTGCAGATTCAGCTTTCAGTAGGTAAGTACCTCATAAGAAGCAGTAGCTTTTAGTAGGTAATTTTAGTAGCTTAGGTAATTTAGTAGCTTTCCTGATACCCACACAATAAGCAAACTCATTATTAGTCTAAATAGTTTACACCGATCACTTATATACTTCGGCATTTTTTTTAAATGAGAATTGAGATTGATGATTGCGGATGATGACGATGTGGGGCATTACCAGACCGGAAATGTGTTTCTTGTTTTTCTGAGATGAGAAATTTATGAAGAGATGAAAATGTCAGGAGTTTATGTTAGTTTACATAGATGTTCACTGTCATCTCTACCACTAAAAACAGCACGCATACAACAACTACGCATGTGTGTGTAGCAACAAGTAGGAAGCTGATCAAATTTAAAGGAAGGAAAGATAACGCTACTCTTGTACAAAACACATATGAGTAGGTAGTTACACGTTAAAAATACAAATGAATGGTAAGAAAAAGAAAATATTGACATTTCCATATCCTTCGTTGCACTTGCTCATCTTCTCTCTCAACTTGATTTTTTGTGCGTGTGTTACTTGTACCACCACTGGGGGAACGAGAAGCAGTTATTGGAATTATATCGGAAATCTTCGTTAGCACTTGAATGTTGGCGAATGCCACTCATTATGACTTGCTCAAAATTCTCTCTGAATGGAGGTGAATAGGCAAATGTGCAGTGCACAGTGTGCACTAGTTATAAATAGCTCAGCAGATTTTCATCTCGTCACCAGCAACCAGCGATATGTATAATAAATATATAGTATAATTTCATTGGAAAAGGTATATAGAGCCATATAATAAACTAGAGGCAAAGAGGATGCACTGGATGCAGTGAGAGAGAGACATTTGAGTATGTGATGCGATGATGATACATTGGTTTTATTATACGCCAAAAAACATCATCAACAGTCTGTTGAGACCCCGGATCTAAAGTTGTTTCCAATCCCAGATAAATATGCAGTGGGAATAAACTACTATAAAACTCAAAAATAACTGAAACTGACAAAGCATTAAAACGTGAAAAGAAGAGACTATTATAGACTACAATTTATAGTTTTCTTTATTTAACTTTTAATGGTCAGCACTACAATCATCAAGTCTCTACTTTCAAGACAGAAAAAAAGTACAAGTCACAAGAGACAAGTGGACGACTTGGCAGTGCCAAGTTGGCACTTAGGCACACGACAAACAACAGACTGCATGGCTTTTCCTTTTGTGAAATGCAAGATACAAAAGCTTCGAGAACAAACGAGAACAGAAAACTTACTGCTAGACTTACAACGATACCAATACGTTACACTGTACAAATTTTCCCTTCGAAAAACCAAACACAAACGGTACTCAATTACCAATACATAATTAAAATTATGAAACTGTATAAATTCCAACATACTCCATCAAATCAGGCTACTTTGTCAATTCGCGTGTATGTATGTACTCATGGGCGGCCTTTTCTCTCTCTCATTTTCTCCCTTCCAATAACTGACACAGCATCTTTGCGAGAAAAAAAAAAGATAAAAATGTGTAGAAAATGAACGAGACGGGAATGAGATTTCCAGGAGAGGAAAATTCAGTTCAGTTGAACATTTTTTTCTCAAATTCACAAAAGCCATCCAATGAACAGAGAGGAGAAAAATCAAGTGAGGGAAATGATGTTGCAAAATCACAATGGGAGGACACTGGACATGAAAAACTCGCTGCAAACTCAATATTATGACTTTATGACATTACTCATCTAGCCTGCTCTTGAAATCACAAGAGGGACTTGTATGGATGCATGAATGTCGGTTAAAGCTCTGGTTTTGCCAATTTTGATTGTTGAATGCAATATTATGAATAGTGTGAGTGTAGAGGATGTCAACTGGTTCAACTTGACATAATACTATACATATAGCTTTAAAGCAAGACACACGTCACAAAAATATTAACAGATCTTTGCAGCTATAACGATTTGCTTGTGTAGTTCGAGTTGCATAATTGTCAGTTTCCCACTATCGACGATTGATGTGCAGTCGCCAATAAGCTGCTATTGCCGATAAAAGTGGGTAAAAGGCTAATTTGTAAAAAGACAAGTTAGGTAGATAGTAGATAGTTAGTAGTTGTTGTTGCAGGAATTGTCCCATTATTTTCTCAATATAAATTAATTTGCAAGAAATATAAGGGATTTCTCATTAATACCTGTGTAGTATTACATGTCAATGAATTCATTTTAAATTGAACTTTTAAATAGGAAAAAATGGATTGTCAATGCTTATTATGAGTTTGAAAGACAAACGCGGTGCAGTTTGACAGTCCGTATAAGCAAGCCGAGTTTTGTTCAACAGATTTTGGCCCTCTGCGTCATTTCCACTCGAGTGATTAAGAAACCAAGAGAGTCCCATTCAGAAATCAACAAAGCAAGTACACAAGTTTCAAGTCACTCACTATCGCATGCATACACAAAACCAACTATTTTCTATTTTTAATGATTCAAACGGAGAAACCATGCAGCATCGGAGAATAGAATAATGAAAGAGTGTTTTTCACTACATTGTGATTCTTGAAGGAGTTGCTATTCACATTTGTGTATTTTCCCGTTATCTTTATACATCCTATATAGCTCTTGTTAAAATAAAAAAAACTAAGTACTTCCAATTTACCTGCATATTATATGTTTTTGTATTGTGTATTTTTTATTACTTCGCAGTTATCAATGATAATAACTTATCAATATTCAAACAGAACAAATCTAATTTGCCGTGTGTACACCAATGAGCCTTTCTATTTTTTATTCTTAATTTAAACAAGTAATCCTTCTTGCTTTTTGTTAAACTTTTTGCTTCGTTAGTTTTTGGTCGTTGTTTTCATTTCATAGACAAATAAGTGGTTTGAAAGAAAAATATATATCCTTCTCGAATGAGGAGACAAAAAAGCAAATAAAATGAAAGTTATATTTTTGCTTTCCGTTTGAGAAGCACACACACAGACGTGACATAAGCAGTTGAAGAGAAGCATAAAAAGGATCTTGTTTGGTTCAACAGCAGCATCAGAAAGATGATTTATTCCGCGAAGAACACAATGAAATAAAACAAAGCAGATCTAAATTACCGATTATTCAAAAGACAAAATGAATCCCACACACAATCGCAATCCTGACACATGACAACAATTTCAATAACGCGTATCTTTGACAGATAGCGAAAATACATGTAAATATTAAGAAAAACAGTTGAGCAAGGAAAATTCCTTGTTACCTTAACGACTGGCGATACAGTCAGGGCCAAATTTACACGTTTCAAGTCATACCTTTTAAGTGCTCATTCCATTGACGATGAAAACTGGTGCGCAAAATACAAAATTTTATCCAAACGTAGCTTTTTATGTAAAAAAAAATATTTAAGCTGCCACGGAGCAAATATTTTATGCAAAATCAACGATTTTTAGCGTATGGTGGTCATGCAAAAGACAAAAACATGAGTTCGTTTAAGGTGAGCTGTTTTATCTAAATCATTCAAATGAATATGAAATCATCGTACAATGAAAATATAGGATGAAAATACCCTAAACAACTCATATTGAATATGAACATGTTTTTTTGTTTGACCAGCAGACGCTAATAAATCGTCTCCGTGGCAGCTAAAATATTTTTTAGATAAAATTTTGAATTTCATCGTCGATGATTCGAACCATCGCTTAAAAGCTATGACTTGAAGCGTGCGACTGTTAATTTGCGTCGTCTTGGAATAAAGACGCTATTAGTTTTGTTGATGCTCAGGGTCGTAGAATTAGTGAACTTTCTGGTGGTAGGAAAGGCTAAGGCCGGCCTATGCTCTCCATTTAAAATGTATGGGGCAAGTTTTCGTTGCGATAGTAGTAAAGGTCGGCCTTATAGCCTTACTTGGCTATTATGCATACGGCTGTAAATCCTATTTAATTCAAAGGATTAGTATTGCTAATCAGAAAGAAAATGTTGCTTGTGTAATGGGAACAATATCACCCATAGCTTCAATGGGCAAATGGAGGAGATATGACGTGAAATGTTGAAATAAAACTATATTCCTGTTACTTCTTCATCTCTGCATGTCAAAATGTAGTTTCTCATCGTCATCGTCAGCACACCATGCAAGCATCCTCGTTGCTTTTTACATTTCAAGAGAAATGATGACAACCAAATAAGGGCATTGTGAAACGTCATAAACTGCACACAACATGAAATGAGAGTCATTGTGAGACTTGCCAAAAACTTTATGAGATAATGAGAAAAAATGTTCAACTATTTTTGGAATTATTGTGATCGCTTTTTGTGACGCTAGCAATTTTTCCACCCTTTGAGTAAAATAACAAAGCGATTTCGGTGTCCTATAATATGTACATAAATAGATCAGAGAAGATGTTTCAACACCTTCAATGTGACGCATAATTTTTTCTTCATCATTTATGTATTTTCTGATGAATCACAGTAAAAATCTTCAATGTAAACAAATAAACAGCAACGTGTGCGCAGTTTAAACGATTCATTTGAAGAGAGAATATGACATGACTCATTGGCACTTTAATCATTTCCAAATATCTTTTCAACAATTTAACGTTCTTGAATCATTGGGGAGTAAAACAATGACCGGACCATCAAGTCTAGAAACTAGTTACTCCTAGATGTATATACATAATTACCACTTTATCCAATTTGCTGAAGAAATCTTCGATCCATGGTGCCAGGAAGCAAGAATTTTCATTGACACCCTGGGTAGAATTTTAATTTTAATTCTTGTTTCAGGAGAGCAAAAATCCTGAAGGCATACCAAACCAAATTACTATTGCCAAATTTATTCAAATAGTCAAACAATATCGATACATTGATTGAACATGTGTATTTCAATATAATGTGTATTTACATAAAATAATTGTGACAAATATTCAGTATACTACATATTTTCCATATCCATCCTACAACCCTCGTCAATAGAGGAGCTGGCTTTGGATATGTCAATACTGCATCTAATGTGAACTTTGTCCTTTTTTACCCAAGGAATTTTTACTTGAAACCTGTTAAGTTGATGCTATCAAGAAAAATTCTCAATATATTCCGCATATTATAGACCCAATGTTAATGCACGATTGCGTCTACGTTATTCCGCCTTTCCTTTTCTTTATACATGAAAAAACTTTATGTAACATGTAATGCATGTATCAAGCGAGGCGTTAAACGTGGGTTTGACATGTGTATATTAACTTATTATTCAATTATTTCCTGTTTGTGTAGATCCGAGGTAAATGATCCGGAATTTGAAGCCCTGGAATCCATCGTCACTTTGGGAGACCTTCCGTCCGCGACCACGTTGAGTAGATACAATAGTAACAGGTCGTCACACCATCATCCCAATAATAACAACAACACTAATAATGATCACGATGAGCAACGTAGCAAATCAATTGACTTATTCAGCAGTCCACTCAAGTCTTTGGAGTCTAACCAATGTCGTAATGTTCCCCGGTCATCGTCAGTGGACCATGGACGGATTCCAATGGACATTTCTCCTCCAACGCCACCCTCGGTGCCTGAGAGACAGCAACAGCAACAAAAGAATAACGAGGAGAGTAGCAGCAGCAGTGGGGTTGGTGGCGCCTGGGCCAAGTTTTGCCACGAGTGTGGCACCCCATACCCCACAGTTTTAGCCAAATTTTGCTCGGAATGCGGGGAGAAGCGTGTCTGTAAATCGTAGGCAGTGACCCCCTGTCGCTGAGCGTAGAAATTGAGGGAATCAATCAAAGTTTTTACATGATTACAACATGATGGATCATCATTGGTCATGATTACCTATGCTCTGTTTCACTCGGAAAAACTAAAATTTAAATGATAATAAAAGTTTGAGATGTCTGTTCGTGCTTTGACAATTCAGTAATTTACTGTTACTTAAATATATTTTATGGCTAGGATGTTGTGTGTAAATTAGTAATCAAGTTATTATGAAGAAGAAATGTCGCTCGGTATTCTATTCCGCTACTAAAAAACATTAGCTGTTTTGTAACATCAACTCTACTGAAATTCTTATTTTAAACGTTAAATATTCAACCAAAAATGTATTGCACATCCTATTCTACTATGCACTATAATTTAATTACTATATTATATATCATTGTATTTAAGCGTATAATTATGTTTAATGAAATCATAATCAGAATTAATGTAAAATGAGATTAACCTGTTATTTTAGCTTTCACATCAACTGATTCTGGTCCCTTTTCCCGTGATTCTTGTGACTAATCAAATAAGGCGCGTGTGGAATGTTATCTAAATGGAATAAACTTAACAAAAGTAAAAAGTGTTTAAGCAAATCCCAGCTAACAACTTATCACCTGTTCTTTGTGATTATTCAAAAGCATCAAATAATAATGACGTGCACATGCGCTAAAGCATACTACTGAACTCATACGAGACTCCAATGGCATGGAAGTGCGGGCAAGGTTTTATGATTATATGAGAATTGAATTCCAGAAGGCAGGTCTGCAATGTAGACTTCAAGATCCTGTCCACTTGTTGCCCCTTAGTACAACTAAAGTATCCATAAATAAACCTTAAGCTAAAGGTCCTAAGGTATCGACTACCAAAAACAGAATTCAAAAATTTCAAAACCATTTTTGAGTATTGGCGTGAATGGTCGGCCAGATAAACCCAAAGACATAAGAAGCACTAAGGTGCGTCTAATATACTCCATTTTTTATGTGTCTACTAAATACAATCGGTTAACCCATTTTTGCTTGATGGCCAATGTCCGAACTTTCGAAAAAAAACTAAAGAAATGATTGTTGCTTCAAATATTCCGTGTGCATGCAAATGAATATTCCTGTGACCTTGATGCATACAACCCATAAATATCTATAAAGGAATACTATGAATTTATAAACAATAACATTCATTGCAAATTTGTTATCGGAAAAGCGTTCATCGAATAGAGCTCGTAGCTCATCTTTATTTCTTTTTCATTTTTTTCTTTATGCATATTTACGCATCATTTCGTAATAATGACGTAACAGGATAACTTGAATACATGCTCCTATAATAATTAATTGATGATTTTATGATGATGGTTCGACATACGATAATTTATAAAGCTTATAAATACTATATTTTGTTTAGTTTCTTTAGAGGATGATGAGCTCTAGTAAATTTTTGACAGTTGTTATAAAATTATATTTTGGTGGACTACATCTTCAACTGAAGATTGAAACAAGAATCTTTTATAATTACAGCATAATCAATTAAACAAAACGAGTGGATAACAAACAATTATATTTAATAACACATCATACGAAAACAAATATGATATACGCTTCACCCATAAAATACTATTTTCTCTCAAGTAATAATAATCACAATTGAAGAACAATGCAAATAATAGAACCTATATAATATGTAGATGTACTAAACAATATATTATAGTAGATTTTTCTATTTCATTTATACTACCAGTATATAAGTAACCTGTACAATAAATAATATGTTGATTATATAAATATATATATACCCTTGAATAGGTTTATATTAGCGTGCTTTTTTTAGTGTACAACGACCCGTTCTCCATTCCATCCATATGTGTGTAGGAAAGCATAATTTATTCACCATTCCTAAAACCACTCAACTTTGTTTTTCCAGAGCTAAAATTCAGTGGGATTCCGTCAGTATTTTTCCAGGATTCAAAATGCTCCTTGGCGAAATAGATAGATTAGCTATATATATTACATATTATTTTTTGTATATACGCAAAATATTGAATATTATCGTTATCGTTACCACCTATGCTTCATTATAATATTAATATTCTTTTTAACAAATTACAATCTCTCTGTCATCATATCTTTGGTTAATTGAGCCTTTTTGATGATCATTTAAATATCATACGAATAGTTTTTTTCGTTAATAAATATGTCGCAATAATTTTGCTATTTTTATTTATTCTTTCTAGTTTACTTTGTTGACAATAACAAAAATAGAGTATTTTGAAGAAAGGAATTCAAAGTAAAACGTTTTTTAGCATTTTGCTTGCAAAACGGAATTAATGAAACTACATGGCTATATTTTCACACCAAATAAATTACAAAAATTCATCCAGCATTCCGAAACTATTTCTCTTCAAAATTTAAAGCCTAATTTAAAAAAACCCAAAACAATGATGAACATGCTGCCAATTGGTAAGAGAGAAAATGAAAGAAATTCCTACAATGCTACATCTACATGTCTTACTCAAGAACTCTCATTTCTTTACACAAAACATTTCTTTCTTCTGACACTTTTTACTATTTTACATAGCACCTTCCGTTCACTTTCAACTTTACTTCTGCTAGTAAATTACTAGTAGTAATATCATATTCGTTTTTAAAAAAATAGCGTTCATCTCACGAGTTGGAAGCCTACTTGGAGTATAAAACAAGATTGATGGTTCATGAACTAACTTACAAAGACATTGAATTTTGTTAAACACACAAAAACATGTCTATCTCTCCTCAGATCTTTTTACATGATTCACCTCTTTCTACAAATAATGTTTGGATTAAAATACAAGATTGATATTGTTTTCCCCAGTAAAATGATCATAATAGCTAGAAAATAAAAATGGCAGTGGACTCCTCAACTCTTGCCTTCCGGCTACAATTAAGACATGGGAAACGATTTTTAAGGCTTATCACTGATAAAAGTTATCAGATAGCTGGAAAATAGCGGTTAATTTTTCTTATTTGAAGCTGGAAACCAATGGCAAAAAGTGTCAAGTCCAGCTCCATTTTCAGTTTGGCATGTATGCATTCAATAACAAAGGAATATCACTGCACTTTGAACTCTATCATCTCCCGCTGAAAATTATTGTTACAAATAGACAAAAACGTATGCTACAGTTGTTAAATTCAAATACTGTTTTGTGCTGCCGTGGAAACATTTCGTATGCAAGCAAATCAAATAACAAGGGTTACAGGATCTGACACTCTCTTTCAGTAAGAGATTAAATAGAGTTCAAAGTGCAGTGATATTCCGGTTATTGTATACCCATAAAGGTAAAACAATGTACTGTAAAAACTTGGTTTGTTTTGAAAAAATGAGACTGGAGGAGCTTTCGAAAATAGGAGATCAGGCACCATTAAAAGTCCACCTCACCTCACAGAGTTACTCAAGCATCTCATCAGAACTCTTGATTCAACTACGAACAATTGTATATTACGATACCTGCCAACATTTTGGTCTTGACCTAGAAGCCAATAAAATCTAAAGAAATTTTTCATTTTTTCTTGCCCTGCTTGCTGTCACAGCAATGCTGTGTGTACCTATTACCTATACCTATTACCTATACAAAAAATGGAGCTGATCTGACTTGATTTCGGTGCCATTGGTTTCCAGCTTCAAAGTTGTAAAAAACAACTGTCCATTTTTCAGCTATGCGATGATAAGCCTTAATTTCCTTCACTGAATTTTAGTCTACTTAAGATAAATATTTTTTTTACATTTGACATCCAACACGTAAGACATGACTTATATGGAGACTATGATTGATGACAAGGTTAGGTACGTAATTTTCCATTTTATATGTGTACTATATAGTAAAAAGTTTACAATTTGCAGTAAAGATAGGATATACACTAAGCCAAGTGCCTTTAAAACATACACTATAATAAAATCACAAAAATTATGAACCTGCTAGAAATGCAAAAACATAACTGGGAGCATAATAATATTATGAATGTTGAACACATTAAATTCAAAACACCTTGATCATTTACAAACTTAAGATTTCGAATGAAGCGCCGAATATTTTAGAGCCCCAAATAATAATTATTTTCATTTTTGACAAAAAGTAATTTTTAAACCTTTTGACGTGGGTACTACAGGTGTCGTAGTATTTTTAGTTCAGTATACACCTGAGACCTTATTTTTCACTACTCACTTCATTTTAAACATTTCCAATTCAAAACATAATAATGGCACAAATACTAAATATTCGACAGAATAGCAGTTAACCCACTTTTATTGATGATAATGGCTTTTTTTAAT
>JAITYZ010003752.1:0-15707 GCA_027744595.1 Paronellides praefectus
TCGAAAGCTTTTAAAGATTTAAAATGTGGAGCGTAGGTGGACTGCATAAAGTACAAAAAAAAACTTTAAACACGATTATTTTTTTGGGCTGATCTGCGCATATGGATTTTAGTTTTCAGTTGTAAATAAAATGCATATTGACTATGAATATGAGAAAAAGGATAGCTCTCTCTGTCCAAATCATTTTGCACTAAAATGTTTCGACTTGAAATTTATGTGCACAGCAATAGTACACACACACACGTAGTAGTAATGTAAACGCAATTTAGTTTGCAGGAAAAGTCCATGAAAAATGAATCACAAAAAAAGTGGAAAAGTCCAAATAAATAATAGTAAGCCATCTTTAAATCATGCATATTTTAATCCGCTTTGAAATTACCAAGAAGGTTAAAAGATTTTTTTTGCTGGTGTGTCAATCAGTGCAAACTATCAAAATCATAGTTTAAAAAAAATCCACTACACCTTTCATCAAAATTCCACGAGTGAAGTAAAAACATTTTTAAAAATACAATAAACTAAATTGAAGGAAACTGTACTCTAGAAGAGGGAGGTAAATACTACGCATTTATTTAATGTAGCATATTTACATGATAATGAAACAAGATTTGATTTAAGTGTGACAAGTACACAGTTTCCAACTAAACGCATTTTTACAGCATTCTTGTCCTCCTCCACCATATGCAACATGTTCCGTCCGTTTTTTCTATAATATTTTGATTTTATGCATATTATTATTATTAATATCTTTAAAATGAGTACACACACATGGAATTCAAACATATTTACAGATAATGTTTCAGCATCACACACACACACCACCACCACCACCTTGTATTGTTACATTCCGGCTGGACATCTTTGGATGAAATACGAGGATTTTGTTGTATTTCTCCTGGTGTTACAACATGGTAGAAAAAAAAATTATAAGGGTCGCGTCACTTTTGGTTTCAGGCTAGGGTGGTGCACTCTCATCTTCCATGAAAGGATCGAGAAACCAACGGGGAGAACATAACGAGCGAAAGACGTGGAATCAGAGTGTGTGTCTGTGCGTTGTAGTTAATAGGCATGTATAAATATATGGATATGGATGGAGTGTATGTAAAAGTGCGAGATGAGAAGAAGAACAACAGCGCACAAGTGTTTCGGCTGTGGCTGCTGCGTGGTGGAAATAAAAAGGAAGGATATAATATATTATAGAAGCACGTAGTATTTCAAGATCAAGAGAGGAACTAGCTATTTAGCTGACTGATTGTGAGAAAGGAGGAAGAGAGAGCCAGTGAACCAGAAATGAGAATATTTCAGGCAAAATATACCAAATATTGAAAGAGACGCATAATAATAATGCGCGTTATTAGAGTAGTGAAGAGAGAGAGATAGAAGCGTGTAAATGCAATGCATAAAATATATATATTCTCTGTGTTTGGTAGTATGTTGTGTGTGCAATGTGCATACTCCTTTTGTACAATTACATCAAGTAAGGAGAGTTGGCAACGGAGAAAAACTCTTTTGCATCAGTTTTTGAGACAGATTAGACCTCCCGTTTAGACCTACAGGGGGTTATCTTGACTACCACACCCCTTCCGTATTCCCTACTTTTTTTCTCTCTTTTACAATATTCCTTAGTTTCTGTTCTCCACAACTAATTTCCATAATATTTCTTGATCTTCACTTGCTCTGCTTTATATGAGCAGCGTGCGTGCAATGTGTACCTGTGCATGTAGATACATATATATCTATTACCATAATATACGTCTTCCTTTTAACCTTTTCCTTGCGTTTTTATAGTCTTCCGATGATGATTTGCTCATCGATTATCTTGGCTGAATGGCCTGTAAACCGACAAGAAGTAAATAAAAATGGTCTTCATTGCAGCACGTTTTCGTATCTTTTTCTTAACCCAGCGGACCCGAGAGACCATGAAACCAAAAAATGCACTATATTAAGCACTACTACTTTATTATTTTGTGTGTCTGGTGGTGATGATGATGGTGATGGTGAGTCCACCTCTTCAGCTACATATTTGCTTACCTATCACCAACTTATCTGCTTTTGCAAGTGATTTTTCATTATGGCTGTTTCTCCTCAGGGAAAAATATATACTCTTTTTCTTTCTGTGATGTTTTTTTTTGTTTTTTTTATGCTTGCTGATTGTACAAAGTAACATATGACAACGTCAGCTTGTCAATTATCTCGCCTACATTGCTTCCATTTCCATCTTGGCAATATTTACAGCTTCCACTGTAACATAAGTTTTTTTTTCTTTTCTTCTTTCCGTGGCAGCGAGGCATTCTACACACACAACAATTTGTTTTAATTATTACAAGTATTCATGTATACAAGGAAATAAAAGCAGCACGCCCTTTCATTAACAACTCATCCGGAATATTAACTCGTTGAGAGGGGAAGTAAGAGAGAGAGAGAGAGAGAGAAAAGGATAAACCTTTCAGATTCTCTCTTGCTGTCTTGTGTTCCATTCCTTCACCTCAATTACAACTTAATTGCCGCTATTAACGTTGCAGAGACAACAATTAACACGTCCTTAAAATAACTAAAATGAACAAATGTCATGACACCTGTTTCTGTATTTTTTAGGTTTATTTTGTCTGTACATTGTACACACATGCATAATCTGTGTGTACATTATCCGATATGAAGAAAAAAGGGCATATATCGTCATCATCCAATTAGTCAAATGAAAGCCGTGAGCCTGACTCTGTTATTATCCAACTTTTAAAAGCAAACATCAAAATTCTGCTAATGTCATGCCGGAAGAAATACTACAAAAAAGGGTCAAGTTATTAAAAAAAGCACGGCAACATCAATATGTATATTATAACAATAATCATATAGATAGTATTATTAATATTTTCTTTCATTAAAAAAATATATTCTCAATTGTCTATTGTGATGATGATCAGGTTACATTTTATTATTAAAAATTCAAATTTGTTGTGTCTTGAATCATTTTTCTCTCTCCTTTTCTTATAAACTGACTCGTTTAGCAAAGTATAATTTTTATTTTGCTGTGTATGGTGGTGGCGATGATGTTGGGTGTTGTTGATAAAAAAAATATATATATTATTTACCTATACACATATTATGGAGATCACATGCCTGTTTGCTTACACACAAGCGTCATCATCACAAGATTTGTTTTTCTCAAGTACTAGATTTCAACTCTTCTAGTAGTGAGGGATGATAATTTGTGAGTAAGCATTATGCAAAATAATATTTATTTTACGTGAATGCTTAATAATTCTCCATGAGAGAGAGAGAGAGAGAGGGACTTGATTCTCTTGCTATATATTATTATTCTTTTTCGTTGGAATCTTAGCTTGAGCAGAAGTGCAGTGTAATAAAGAGGATGAGTTTGAGGGAAGGCTCTTGTGTAGCAAAAAAAAAAATCTATACTCTACAAGTTGGCTACACGTAAAAAGAGGCACTAGGGCAGATTCTTCAATAATAACATGTTGATCACTATTATCGTGATTATCATCATTCACCGAGAGTGTCAGAGCCACCATTCCGGTTTTACTTACACATTCAATTTACACTCCAACCCATATTATTATTATTACTCACCAAATGATGGAAGAAATGAGTAGTGGATGATGTGTGTAAAAGAGAGAGAGAGAGAGAGAGAGATAGAAAAAAAGGAGAAAGAGATGCAGTGTATATTGTAGTTTGTATAATAGTCTAGTATTTAGTAATTTGTATTGTGTGGTGGTGGTGTTTACGATAATGCAGCTGTGTGAGTACATTAAGAGCTTCATCATCATCATGATGGGCAAAATAGGCATGAGAGTTTAGCCAGACGATGAGAGAGAGAGAGAGATGTTGTTTTATTGTATTGTTGTAGACAAAACCATTTTGCAAAAAGGTCCCCCATGATAACAAAATCATCGAATAATTACTATGTTGAAAACGGGAGGAGACAGGGTGGTACACACAAAAAAAAACTTATAGAAGCCTTGTACAAAGAATCAAGCTATCATGTAATTTAGTAGTCTTGTCAGAGAACACTTGATTGACTGATTCATGCCGAATAATGACTCATTCAAGAGCCAATTGTTAGACATCTCGCGGGGATGATTGATGAGTAGGGCACCAAAAAAGCATATGAGGAATAATTGATGCTCAATCAGAATCAACTTTAGTAATAATGCTACTTGTCTCTCTCTCTAGATATTATAACCCTTTGGCGTACTAAGTGCATCTGATGCACACACATTTTCTCACATCTTCTCTCCCTGTCATGATCAGGATCACCGATTGAAAAAGGCAAAAAAAAATATTATTTTAATTGCGGGCAATGTTTACAATGCGGATATTATTAATAAAAATTGGACAATGGCGCCTTGTATTTTTCATCAAAATATTTTCGTTAATTTACCAATAAATTAGTGGGTTTTGAGGTAGTGGTCATATTAATTTAAATACTTATGATTCGTAGAAGGTGCCTCACTCAAAACTCAATAAAGTAGTGAAACTCAATTTTTGTCGCTGTGACATTCCTAAATCAACTCTTTCAAGAGCTTATAGACTTCAACTCAAGCTAAAAAAAATAAATATGAAGGAAAGGTGAATTCCACAATACAAATACTTTAATATCCACTATTTTTCATTTTAAATAAAAGGAAAGCTCTCAGATTTTCCGTTGCATGCTCACCCCACACAAATAATCAGCTTGTGGCTCCCCATAACCACGCGCTGCACAATATGAACTTCATATTATGAAGGCGGTGTAAGTGCAATGATAATGGTAATAAGAGGAGTAGGTATTTATTCATTCCTTTTGTATAAAAAAACACTGAATATACATATTATGTAATATTATGCGTGCATATGTTTTTTAAATAGCATTTCATTTATTATTATTATAAAAGAGTTCATTTCTGTGTACGTACGTGCCCTTTATACTACTCTAAAGAAACGTCTCATTTTTCCTATTTTATATCCCTCTCTCTCTCCACTTTGTCGAACGCTTTTTATGTGGTCTCATGTGACCAAATTTCATGCAAATAAGGGTGGAACCCGCTTTCTCACGGTGGAACACACGAACAAGCTCCTCTCATGCCTTTTTTTCTATGATGATGATCATCATCATATAATTGTGACTTTTAAATCTTTATACTTAATATAGTCAGGCATCTACATTCTAAACTAATCTCATGTTCATACAAGATAACGCGCTGTAGTAAATTCAACTTGCAGCGTGATGATGAACCGTCCGTCAAAAAAAAGAGAGAGAGAAGAATTTAAGAGTTAAATTTCCGTCCATTCGCTAAACCTAAGGATATTTTTTTATTCAACCTTTCCTGTTTTACATGAAATCCTTTTATTTTACATCAATAATCATCAAGTCAAATAAATGTGTAAAAATAGAGAGTACTATACCTATACAATTAAATAATGATAAACAATAAAGGAGGAAGGAATATAGTGAAAAATATAATAAACAAAACTTAGTTTTGAAAACCATAAAAAGTAAATACAAGAATACTAAAAAAACAAGATACATTCTAGAATGATTATTTTGCGTTATATTAAGGAAAGGAAAAACTAAGCACTGAACACTTGTGCGAAAAAAAATCACTGGATATTTGTTTTTGTTTTAAAACACACACATTTGTCGTCCCATAATAACACGTAAACCCACAAATAAAAAATAATGGGATATAATATGTATGTGTAAACTTAAAGTATGCGATAATGGTTTCCATAGATCGTTTATCTCTTTGGCTGTTTTTGTTTCGCCGAACCAAAAACAATAGCGGAGACTTTGCTGTTTTGTTTTCTTGTTAAAAAATCAGACCTTCTCTTTTACTTAGAAATTCCTCTCAATGCACTTGTTTCCTTTTACCTTTTGTTGCAAAAGAAGATTAACATTAACATGTGCCCGAGTAATTATGGCATTACCTAAAAATGTGATATGCTTGCAAAAAAAGACGAAAATTGATCATAAATATCTTGCAATTTATCTTTGCTGTCTAATCATTTACCTTTAATTTGCGTTCCTTTCCGCAGGTATATAAGTAATCATATAATCAAAATATATATACCTATACTTACATCACCATTATCACTTTTATGTATAATATCTACTGGTAAATACATTCATCACTTTAATATGTATTTCGATCGTATCGCGGTTGTTGGAGCCGTTTGCAGCAGCCAGCATCAGATTTCAGTTTGCCAATGAAGGCTCTCTCTAGACAACTTAAATTGGTTTCTCAGTCTAACAAGACAAAGTAAGAATGATGCATGATTCTTTGTAAATGGACAAAAATGGATGAAGCAGAAAAAAAGGGACGGATAGAAAATAATTAAAAGAGAGTTGACAAAAATTACAGTCAAAAGAGTCAAGCGCGCGGTTGTATGCCATGCTGAATTGCAAACGAAAGAGAAAATCATTAAAGTTTATTTGAACTCGGCAAAAGTGTACAAGACATGTTATTATGATATATTATATTTATGTAGTATATATTTAAGATGCATTTCCTTCCACACAGTAGTGCATGACGTTTAGCCGACTCATTTATCTTAAATGCAAGTAATGGACCAGCATCCTCAGCAGAAACAGAGAAGTAAAGAACTAACCTGCTTTTTCGCTTAATTAATTAAAATTAATTACATATGGGTTTTCATCAGAAGGCTGCGCGGAGTTGTATGAAGCGGAACCACAGGCAAGGTGGACCAGTTTTCCACTCACCACACCACACTATTATCTTGATAATCTTCAAAAAATCAGCACGACCAGACAAGATCAACTTGAAGATGAAATTTTAAGCTAGACTAATGTATGCATATATGTTTGTGCTCCTACACTGGACATCATCATGATGTATTTAACGTGTTTTTGTTTACTGACCTAAAAGTACGCGTCAGAGCCTTTCAAAAACAAAAAAAAATCTCACTTCTTACTTGATCCATTATCCATCAAACACAGCCGATCCGACTGTTATTACTTTCAAAAGAAGTTGTAGACTGCCGCTAATTTAACTTTTAAGAAGTGGTGATAAATTTCACAGGTTTCGAAATACAAGTGTACAAAGTAGCTTTGATTTGATATCCACATGATAAGCTAGCGGTGATATTCATGTACACACATTCAAGTGTAGGAACGCTTCCTGTATCAGGTTACTCTCCCGACAACAAAGTGGCGGAGAACTACAGTATTTTCACGTGTCTTTGCTTTTGATGATATGATGATGTTGATGATGCCACCACCACCGATTTTACAAGGAGGTCTTGTCTCATCAACATCAAACTGACCTGATGAAATTCCAGAAAAATAATGTGAAACACTGGGGCTAATGCATGCGCGCATTAGCTGCGACTTGCCGTGTAAAAACCCATTTACGCAAATCAAGTTTCAATTGACTGTCTGACCTGACACATGTATATCCTGGAGCCAAACTATATATATCTACCTATTATGAACTGGATCTCCTCATAAACCCGTGCTAAATAAATGATTTATAAAAAGTATTACTAATTGTATATAAGTTCATCTGATACGAGATCATAAATGAGTAGCAATCATCAACTCGTTTCAAACGAGTCGTTTGTGTCTGAGTCTACTAAAGTGCTTGATGAGAATGTTGAAAAACGTAACAATAATAATAATAATAATAAGAGTCTCTCACAGTAGTAAACAATTAGCTGTTGTTGGTTTGATGCGCAATCCTTCGGTTTTATATCAATCAGCAACAATTTACACCAAAATTTGGAGTCATTCAACTTAAACGGAAAACGTTAAAATGAATTATTACCACATTTTTCTAAATTGGTAATAGTTTATTGTATGGTACACACTTTGTACTTGAGCACCTCTTTGTGCGTCATGCAGAGAAATTAATGAAATTTACCTGATTATGGTCTTGTATTCATTCACTCTGTTGTAAGTTGGTTTATGTGACTTGATGTTTGAATGAATGCAGGTTTTACAAAAAATATTTAGGGGATACATTTTTAAAAGATTTTCTTCAAAAGGTTTTCCAGTTAAAAGTAAAATGGAGACAACAGAAACTATTTATTAATGCTTGCACCTATTATTATGGAGGGAGCAACTTGTTTAGCAATCTTACACAAATGCATGCAAATATAATTCGTTTTTTACTGCCTTTTACTGACCTTCAATACTTCAAAGGATGGTATTAATGTTGTGATTGTGATGTTGGTAGATGAATCGAATTTGCTGGATAATCAACAACAAGAAATACTAAACCTCACACAAAAATGCAGTTAAAACTTAAGGGATCACACAAGTCGTTCGGTTATTTGCATATGGTAATCTAAAAGTTTTTTTAAAGTTCATTTCTCACAAATTTCATTCGAGCAAAGGGTTAAAGGTCGCATTATTTAATTTTGCAATAATTTTGTGCACGAGTTCCTCATCTCACCCTAATTTCGGTTATTCCTTCAAATTCGAAAAATACCTACCATAACATTTCTTCTCAACGCGGGTCCTCTCTTGTAACATTATTATGATTTATACAAGTATTTTTCAAAAGGGTGCTGCTACTAATAATGGAAGAAAACATAATTATGTTTCTCCAGTAAATTAATATTTCTCTTGGAGTAAGCGTTTGTACGAGTATCTGACAAGGAAACGTAAAAAAAGAATGAAGACCACCACCTGTTTTTGGTCCAAAGTGGCTACTTAATCACTTCCCACATAATAGCCTCACACAAACACACAATTTTTTTTTAAACTCAAGAGTGCGTGGAAACCAATAAAGAGGAAAAGTAATTTTTTTAAAGAAATTTGTTGCATTAACACCAATAAGAAAAGTCAGAACAAGAGTTGAAAATTTATTCCCTTTTCCCCCTCGTTTCGCCATTATACCAACAAACTTTTAAAGTGGACCAAAGGCAAATCGGCCTTGTGTTGTTGTGTAAGCCCTGAGAGTACTGTCAGCAAACAGTCAATTTAAAATACGTTCATGTTGTAGTAGTACGCACTTCACTTAATTTCCCTTGTTTAGTATTACTTCCTGCTTCTGCCCGTGTGTGTCCATATGTAGAACATGAGGTTACGCGCTATTGTTTTATATTTTTTTAGGTGGCTCATCCCTTTTGGGCTTTGAATTTAATTGTTCTAAATTGTTATTGCTTTTTACATGATTTTATCTCATTTGGTACGCGGAGCACGAGCAAAGGCAGTGCTCTTTGCCACTATTTTACTGTGGTTTGTAATAATCTCGCGTATCAACACAAGGAGGGGATGTGTGATGATGATGTATATTTTTAAATTTACTGGAATCATCATCCCTTTACACCTTAATAATCTTGTTTTGAACAAATGAAAAGTTTTATTTCTCTGAAAGAGTATTCATCTCAAACAACCAACGTATTATTATGATTAATAATAGTACATTCTCAATATTATATTATGCATATGCATTAAAATGTAGGCTTTATGAAAATGCAAAAGTTTTTCTTTTATGATCTACGAGAAAGCTATAATATGGACTCCTCACCTGAAATTACTCGTATTCAGTCAGATACTGGATTGTACATTTATAGGCTAATAAATTAAGAATAACCATAGGAATTTCACTTACAACAATGCATCTATTCATGTAATAAAAATAATTGACTGAACAAGTCAATATTGTCAGGCAAAACAAAGAGTAAGTAGGTAATATAAGTGTGGTGTAGTATGAAATGAACAGATGCCAGGCGTGTAATAAAATTCTTGCCTTATTAACACCTTCCTTTCCTACATGTAAGTGCGCTTGTTCACACATTTTCTGATAGATCTCCAGGACAACAGCATTTCCTGTGTAGGAATGTTTCCTCAACACAATCCCCAAAAAATTCATAATGCTCGTTTCATTGTTGACCCATAAGAAGGATCTGATCTGATAAACCCCAGTATGTTCCCGGCAATCAGTTTTTATTAACCCTTCCATTCGATGTATTTTAGGCAATGTGAAGTTTATGCTATATTTCAATACGTAAAAAGTCGTTTACAAATTACAAAACACAAGTAATAAGTTGAATTGACAGTATAGTGGTGAGAAAGATTGAATAGATACCAAATGCAAAGAAAGGATGATGATAATCAAGTTTTTATTTTTAGCTTATTTTACTACTCCGCAGCATTTGATTTTGATTTATGGATTTAAATGGTGAAAATTAAGACGTGAGCTTAATTTATGAGGTATTTTGAAACGATGCAATTTAAAAAGTTCGTTCAAGTTCAAGTTGCAAACGTTTTTTTGTTTGACCCTCAAAACTTATCATGTGTCAAATACATTTTTTTATCCGCGTAAAAAACCACCTATTATTATACCTAAATCAGTATCTTGCATGAAGTATATTATCCTGAAATTTCTAAAGAAAGAAATGGGCGTGAATTGGCCACCAGCAGGAGCACAAGGATAAAATAAGGACATTTTTTTAGCTGGAACAATAAAGTTGAAGTTTAAGGTTCATGGCGACAACTACGATTAATTTTCATTAACTTTCTTACAAATCGAATTTATTTCTTGCCATATCACCCATTGTGTCCGTGCCAACTGCCAACTTGCCTAAGAATATGTCACTTTGAGAATAGAACATTTGAATTTCTTTATTGTTCTTGCGATCAAAATCCACAAATACATTGCACAACAAAAGATTTTTTAGTGTTCATATCATAGCCACACGACAGACAAACGGGCACCCAATTTAAATAACAAAACAGACGCTGCTAGTGAAGTCACCCACCACAATATCCAATTTAATTGCTCATAGAATACAACATCCCCTTTGGACACAGTGCAAAAATGTTAGTGATAGTGATATGATAACCCTCCATGTATATATATGTGTTGCAAAAGAACTACTACTGCATGTCATCATAAAATACAATTACCTGTGCGACAAGTATTTAAATTGTGCAAAACTGACGCTTGATGAAGGCAATCAATTATTAGGCGGCTTTTTGGTGTGATGTCACAAGAAAAAAAACACAAAATCGAATAATGTTTATTTTTAAGTACAGTTTCCAAACAGCAGATAATTTTCATTTATAAGCAAGAAATACAATTTTATTGCAGCAGTTTGGAATTCATGAATGGTATTGTTTGTGATATAAGCAATTAAGATTGTTCATTGTGCATAAAAACAAATAAGAAAACGTCAACTTAAGTTACGAGTATGTTGAGATTTATGGTGACATTTCTCATTTTATTTTTTCAAGAAGCAGTAGTGAGCAAATTGTGTGCATGGGCTTTGCCATAATTTGGTTAGAAATCATTGGAATATGAGCTAGTAGCTGGGACTCCAAATCTCCAATCAGAAGAGGGACTGGTCCTCTATTCTTCTTCTTCTTCTTCTTCTTCTTGTCTACAAGAATTAGTTAAATGGTGGTGTGAGCAGCGAGAGAGTAATCGTGGATAAGAGAGAATATATATATATATGAATATGACTCACCATGAGGTACATTTGAAAGTCAGCATTATCATCATCGTGTCAAAAAATGTTGCTGCTGAGAGGAATTCAAGACAAAAAATTATACATGAAATTACCATAAATTTATCAAAAGAGTTGAACTCAAATTACCATTTTTATAACCAAATAATGTACAAAAGAGCCTAGGAGTGACGCCACTTAAAGCTCGTTCATGTTACAACTTACAAGTCAACATTTTATGAGCCTGTAATCAGTAAACAATTGTTTTGTGAACTCGAAAAAAAAAACATATTCTCCAACATAACTAAGTAAATACACACCTTTATGGATGGGGGTGAAGGTGTATGATGATGAGGAATGACCACAGCTTCCTGGCTTTACAAATTGATATTTTGCCTCATCTCTTCAGCTTCATCTCATCACCATGCAAAATGTTTTTGTGCCCTTCTAGCTTTTCGCTTGAACTTTGCATTATAAAAGAAAATGATATCATTTTCACTTAAAAAAATTTGTAAAATGGAAGCATCATGTTTTCTGCACGCATCACATCACAGTCAGTCAAGTCAGATTAGTCTGGTAGTTGATCTATTATGATCCCTAAAAAAATCGTGATCATGAAGTTAATGTTAATTTACATACTTTATTGAACGAGTCTAAAGGTCAAAAATGTAACTTTTATAGTGATTACTGAATACTATTGTAAAAAAGTAAACTGAACCAAATTGGTGCGAATGAAGCAGATTAGGAAAAAAATTGAGCTGAAGATATTCAATCATTTTAGCTCTCAAGTTTTTTTTGCAAATGGTTATTGTGTCATTAATCATATTTATAACTACTACTTTGCTAATTGAAATAAGAATGAAGAATAGTGCATATACCAATCATATCATAAAAGTATAACAACGGCTCACCTATTCACGATGCATTGAAAGTACAGCGCTGTACGATTTCTTTGTCGAAGGAATTGCTAAATATATTATGTTATATGTAGATGAAGCATGTCATTGTCATGGTGAAAATAACTCGTCAACAAATGAAAAGAAACTCTTCTGATGCGTCGATGCAATAAAAGATGGAAAGAAAATATTTGCTTTTGGGACTAAAACGTTGGTGAAAAGCATATATAAATATATGCTTTCAACCGTTTACTTTTGAATGTGAATTGGCCATTAATCGTGCCCTGGTTACGGGATCATTATTTTCTGCAGATAAATTTCTGCATAATAAGTAAATCTATTAGCATTGATAATGTTGGCAAGGAAAAAATGAAGGATACACAATACACACATAAATTACAGTAATTAATAATAAACCTTATAAAACAGAAAGAAAGAACTGCCTTTGTGATCGTACATGTTTATTGTGTAACTCAGTAAGAGGTTTCGAATGAGATGTCATGATAGACTAAAATTAACTTTTTCTTCTCCCCTACCTCCGGAGGATGACCTGGGTTTCGATTGAGTTATGGCGCGTACAACAGAGAACCGGCCAGAACAACCCAAGATTATAAATAACCAACATGGGGGTCCTTAATAATGTAAACGTTGCAGGGTTTTAATTCTTTTTTTTTGCGATCTATGCGAGTACATAAAATCGCGGTAACATTCGTTAACCAGACAACTACCTCTTACCACCATAACTGAAAGTGCTTAAAAATTATTAGATTAATGATTAGATGATGTTAACCCAGGGCATAAAGTGACATATCATTCGAAAGGCCTTGGCGAGTAAAACAAGAATCCTGTTATTTTGACCTAAATCCCACCGTGGGATTCCCAAGACGCCAAAAACCAACCCTCCTCTGGTAACAATACGTTCTCATAGCAACTATCTCCAACAGAATTTTGTCAAATTTGTAACTCACATGCTACGTAATGAGATCCGCAACCCAAATGGAATGTTTATGTCATGTATTAACTATTAATTTTTTAAGTAACTTAAATTACGCAATCCATAAGCTTCTTCACATGTTTACAATGATTTTTATTCATTAAATTTTATTCCTATATTCAATATCTGCAATGTTGTACTAATGGTACGTATTGATAACAATTAATTACGAAAAACAACTAACTAAAACATTATCGGAGAGCAAACCAAACAGATGAAACAAGTTTTAAAAACAAACAAAAAAGATGAAACAAGTTTTAAAAACAAACAAAAAAGATGAAACATTACTGATACTACAAATTTCATAATAACATTGGATTAAATAATAATGTATGATACTTGGGAATGGGTTTCTTCTTTAACTAAACACAAGGAAATTTCCGGACTAACTTTTGTATTATCTCCCTGTAGAGAACTGGTTCCAAGGAACAGCCAAGGTTGTAAATAAGAAACCAATCGCTGTAAGAACAATTTTTCACCAGCACCTTTACTTCTTCAACAGGGGTGAAAGGAGTTACGACGCATAGTAGATGTACACGAAGCTTTGTTGACCAGACTAACCCAAAGCGAAAAATCAGAGCTCCGATACCAATGATTAGTAACAACATGAAGTAATACCTGTCAAAATGAAAAGAAAGCCAGTCATTTAAAACTACACATGATTTTAAATCCTAAAGCAAATTATATTCTATAAATATTACCAAAAGAAGACGGCAGCTCGTTCGTTAATCACGTTCAATGGCAGCACACAAATGAAATCACGGCGTTGAATATCTCCTCCTGGACCAAATGTGTTGATGGTGCATTTTCCAAGAATAGGAAAAACTTTCGCTAGTCGGTCGGCTCTGAGCGCAGCACGAGTTTTCAAAATATCAATGTTGGCACCATGTGACGATAATTCATGTTCGGTGATTAAATCCCAAAAACACATCAAAATGGAAGAAATAGCGACGTTGAGACCTTCAGCCAACACAAAACCCATAGCATATAGACGATGATTTCCTAAATGCGCATGCAAGTAATCCACGAGTGCATCCTTCTCAGTGCCCAAGATTTCATTGCGGGTTAACATAATGCACCTCATCTTCAACACTAGAGATTGCAATCTTCCGTTCTCAAGACTTCGCCAAACCTGCCTAGGAATCTGGAGTAAAGTAATCATCAATACTATGTAGATCCACATCCATTTGTAGTAGTTTTGATATTGAATTTGAGAATCCTTCCTTGTAACTTCGCCGATTCCAGGATATATCTCACGAGCTGAAAATAAAATATATTTATAAAGTAGTAATTCATTAACTTAATTTTTAATTTCAATTTAATAATGCAATAATAATTATCAAAAGTGGATACCTGGGTCCAAGTTAGTGTGGCTGTAGGTTCCATGCACCCAACAGTAATCATTAACCTCCTTTTTGTAGCCAGAGATTCCACCATCATTAGTTCCGAACTTGCTCCCCATACAAGAAATCGGGTTTGAAAAGGCCACGTACATGTAACTAATCGAGTAAATGAGAACCAACCAAACACTCAATTTGTAGTGGAGCCGAAAAACTGCCGTATCCGTTTTAACTTTCTCCCACTTGAATGTCGCCGCGATGAAGGCATTCTTGAAAGTATCAACCACCTGAAACAAGACCATTTTTCTATTTTCTCTTTGACGTCGACACGTCAAACAACTGATCAAACGTTCCCGTCCTCACCCAGAAATTATCTAACTGATATCCAATCTCAGTTAATTTATTTTATCTACCAACAAATCTAACTGAAAAAATAAATTTCCACTTCCACCATACAGACAGATGATATTAGAAAAAAAATATGATTGATGGTTGATTACTTGAGTTCAGAAATCTCAAAAATCCAAATTGGCGCGTCTGACGCATTCTTCCCCGTTTCAATTCCGTATTACGTCAACACGAGCATCCCTTTGTCGAAGAAAGCTCCCTTTGCCAAAATAAACTGCACTAAAATACAGAGACCGCTGAAGCTGAGCTAAACTGTAATAAAAATTACTTTTCTTTCTTGCCTTCTTTATACTACAACGACGCGTCTCGTCTCGTCTCGTCTTGCTTGAAACCGTGAAAGTAAAAATGCGTGCTTGCATTGCGCATTGCGATTTGTGCGTGTAGGCATTCATGTTTGCGAATACATTGTACATACATACCTACTACTTCAATTCAATTCAGTTTTGTATTTACTTTTTTTTTAGTTAGCACCAGCAGACATAAAGCAACAAAGAAAAAGTGGTAAGCGCATCATATTGGTAGCAGCGCATTCTAGTGGGTACTCTATGCACTACTGTCCCTACAAAGCGGGAGTCAAATTTTGACTTTTTCTTGAAGGTATACTATTAGAGGATTCACTTGTGTGTTGTTGACTATTACGGAAGCTCTTTAAAAAATATGAGC
>JAITYZ010003753.1:0-20697 GCA_027744595.1 Paronellides praefectus
CACAATAAGTAATTATTTACTAAATCGTTGTGAGGTTGAGTTCATACCAATGTTTGCATTCACACTTGGATTTGGACCCGACTGATAAATTGAACTAGATGGTTTGGTGGAGGTGGTGGCTGGTACAGACTTGGATTGATTACTGTGATGAACATCAGGTTGCAGTGTGGATGGGGGTTTTGTCGTTGGACTTACAGCCCCTCCACTTCGATGACTGTTGATCACACTGAGGGCAGTTGATTGAGCGACCTTTTTGCTGATTTTCACATCGGCTGAAAATATTATATAATAAGTACTCTAATTTAGCAGAGGTTATTTTTAGAAAAAAATGTAAACAATCAATCAATCTCTTACAAGATGAAATAACAGAGAATTCATCATCCTCAATGTCCCAAGCATCTCGGACGCTATCTTGGAAATCCTGAAAGGACGATGTTCCACTGGAAGACTTCGGTTTTGCCCATGGTACGCTTTCCTTACTCGGGCTAGGCCTTTAAAATTTAGGCAAACAATAGTTAATATGGACAACAATATTCATCAATCAGACATATATAAATTGCCATACTTGAACAAAATATGTTTTTTAAACTCACCATCCTGGAACTGTTTTGCTATTCTTCTTCCAGAATGACATTGCCTTTTCGGCATTGTTCGGATCCTTGTTACTTCCACATTTCTCCATTAACCCGTGCCGGTGTACGTCTGGAAATAATTGTTCATTATCTCGGTTATAGTTAACGTCCAAGATAGAATTCATCTCACGCTTACAAATCCCCTAACACACTCAAACTGTTGTTTAATTGAAACTAAAAGCTCTCAAGGAAGGAGACATGCGAATTTAGAATAAAACTGAAAATTAATTGATAAATCTAATCAATACGATTGTCTGACGAGTTAATTATTAGGTGACAAAATACTACAAGGTAAATACATACAACGTGGTTGTGTTTATATGTCAGCTGTCAGCTATTTTTATTTTGTAAATTCAAATAAAAACTCAGGAAATTGAAAAATAAACAAAACAGGATAGCAACAGGCAAAATAAAAATACTAGTTAGTTTTATTTTATTATAGTTGCACAGGAAACAATAACATTAAAACTAATACCTTAGTTCGCAACAGTACCAATAAAACAGTCGGCTAATAAAAATTGAGTGTGCAACATTGCAGCAAGCAAACAAACTATTAAAAAACCTTGTTTCAATAATGTATTTAAAAAGGTGATGCTTACCTCCAACTCACAAAAATCACAAATCAGCTGACAAAACAATTTTTGAAGTGGCACTGTCTATTTTAATGGCACATAAAATTGTCGCCAGTATTCAAACTAACTCTTTGATAATAAATTAAACCCCGCCATACAAAATAAGTTGAACATATAGCAATAATATGTATGAAGACAGGTGCACAGCGGCCAGACTAATCTGATAACATACCACCCACCACTAGCTAGCAATGCTAATTGTTGTCAATCACAAACCAATGATCAAATCAAGTTGGACAAAACAGCATCCGTCAACAATAATGACTCAAATACTAAAAATGATAATAACAATATTAATACTTAAAAGTACTTTGATACTTTCCGCAGCAAAAGACTCAGTCAGCCTGCAGTGCTACTGCCGTGTCCGTTGTTTTTTCTACCTGTCTATCTGTCTCTTACACACCTGTATTTCCATTTAACAATCCATACAGAATAAGACAACCAGGCAACAAGGCTTGTAGATCTTGCAGTTTCTATGCAGATTATTCTTTATTTTAAACACAAAGTTAATTACTATATAATGTGGGTTGAGTTTCTAATCACTTGTGTGTGCGTGTGGGTAAATGGGCATACTTGCCATAATGTCACAATGATCATGATCACAATCAATTAAATACACAATTAAAATTAGCAACAATCAAAGTAAACAAATCACATTATAAAAGTCTGCTGGTTTAAAAGCAAATTGTACAATGGTACATTGTAATGAAGAGCAGATGAGATGAGGTGTAAAATAGCCAGTAGAGTATTCTTTTATAACGACACTAACATGATGTAATGACGTAGCTGAACATGAACCGCTTAAATACAAAATACTATCGGTACCAACTTTTATTTATTTACAAAGGATATTTTTAACCGGTCATTGACTCATTGTGACCTATTTTTCTAAACCTTCAATACACAATGGAGAGAGAGGGCGGTTATGATTTTGGTTAATAAATATAAACTTTTTTTTTGTACTTTAATTGTATTAACTATAACTAGCCTTATTGATATATTGATATATAGTTATACCTAAACTCTCGTGACCTAACCCATGACGCCGGCAAAGTTAATTTATCCATAAAGTAACCTATACTGACTTACGGACTAACGGACAAGTGTCTCATTGCTTCATAGCCAATAGTGTTCAGCACCGTAGTACATATGTAGTACAATGTGTGTGTTATACTGCATTGTAAGATATATATTTCGGCAGATGGTAGTTGCATTGCAACTTGCAACAACTTGTATTTTTTTGCAAACTCGTCAATCTTGGATCTACATAGAAAACATGGTGTTGTTGATGCTCAAGAGGAAATTACATGTATGAAAATCTCTGGCTGCGTTCAGTTTTTAATATTTTATTTGACTTGAAATGAATTTCTGAAAAATAAACCAAGCATAAAATTTGTAGAAACATATTTGCCAGAGGGACATAATATTTAGAAATTCCCCAAGTTATTCCAATGCTGAGTCTAGTATTACTGTTGTGTGCACCTTGTTGACGCATCATCAACTAACAAAGTATCATCTCCTCTGCAAACATGACAAGATGTCAACAAGACGCTGCTACTACTGCAGCATTATTAGCAACAAAATAATCTGCTGTTCTACATAAATGCAGGTTTTTTATGCCAACTCTTTAAGATTTATCTTGACATTTGGTAAATAAAAACCAGCATCAACCTCCTCCTCCTCCTTTCCATTATTTTTACTTTCAATTTTTTACACCTGAATAATAAACAATAGGTGGAGCTGAGATGCTTTGAGCATTTTAGCATACCTATAATATAGACTAGTATAAACTATAATATTCATATTTTATTCCATAAACTCCAGTCCATTTAATCCAGTTGTTCCACTTCTCTACAAAGTTTACAGTTAAAAAAACCTTTTTTAAACCCAAGTTGTAGCGTGTTTGTAAGTAAATAAGCCTGCAGTTGTAAATTACAACTTGTAAATGTAGCGACGACACACATTGAGCACATTTTAGAGATATACATACATAAGTTTTTGATTTAAAGATGAGGGATGTGTTTATAGTTTAAATGTACGTGGCGTTGTATGGTTTAGTTGTGATATGGCTTGGTTAATGCTATTAAATGAGTTGAAGACTATTGAGAAGATGATCATTATTTACCATTTCATTATCATTTCACATCACATGAGTTTTTAAAGGAAAAAAGTATGTACATTGCACAGACATAACCCTTTTTAACCCTTTTTCACTTTTTTAGTAATAAAGTGTAATAGCTGCCGTGTAGCTATATAGTATATAGGTATGCTCTTTATATATTGATTACTTTTTTGCATGCTTGCATCCAAAACATACTCCCATTTAAACATACTACTTCATAATATTTCACTGTTAAGCATGCATGTAGCAAGAAAGAATGTAAACATTTCATCCTGTTCACCCTACTCACATGTACACATGTTGTACATCCTCATCATCATCCTCCTTTTTTTGAACCAAACAAAAACAGGAAAACACTGCTGGGCTGAGATGAACTGCAACAATAGTGAGGAATAAAAAAGGGAAAGTTAACTTGCCACTTTTCTTTGCAATCATTTTTTTTTAAACTTGAAGAAGCTCATCTCTCGTGTTTGCTCTCGTGTCGTGAGTGAGTCAAAGTCACGGTAAAAAAAATATTAAAGACGCTGCTGAAGCAATTTCATGTTCTTGACTGTTGTAGCAGAGGAGAGTAATAACTTGAGTGAAAAATAGAATTATTATTTTGAAATAAAAAAAGGTTAATAGTCGAGAACACGGCGACAGAGGGATACTCACTCAAACCCATTATTTAGCAACAGCAATGAACAAATTTAACAAACGTCATACAACCATTATCATAAATTTTTAGCGAGAAAAAAAGTGCATCATCTATCCAATTCCATCAATGCATTTAAGGTGATCATAATAAAAGTTGCATCTTTAACTTTGCACAATAATTAGCAGAGTGAAGTGCAAAAAAATACTATACTGCCCTGGTTGCTGTTGTTGTTGCTGAGGTCTTGTTTCCCTTGTATGAATGCTCTTACCTGACTTTACCTACTACTTAAACTCTACACCTGTCGGATTGAGATTGATTGTTTTTGGAGTGATTGCAAAATAAGAAAAAAACCCAGGATGATGATGACGATGATGATGAAAACTAAAGAAGATGAAGGGTGGCTGGGAAGGCTGTGCGATATGGGCTTCTACTAACATCTGCGTTTACTAACTCTAAAAATTGTTTTACTCTTCTTTCAGCTTGATCATCATCATCGTCGTCACTGTAGCAACAAAGAAACCAAGTTCCTTTTACTTAACTTGTGTGGCTGTTCAATATCTTGTGTGTAATGTGCTAATACAACTAAAAGTTGCAGAACAATCAACAAACCTCAACATCCACAGCATGTCATCATTATGAGCATCACCACACCAGCAGCAGTAATAATATTATAAGAGGGGCGACTATGACTACTGCCTCTTCTCTGTTGAAGAAGCTATTATGGCAGCCACGACGACGACGACCGCATCGAATATTTGTACTGCTGTGGTAGTGATTATAGTGATTGTGACCTACAAACATTATTATTACTTGAATAGAAAGAGTACTACTAGTAGTAGTAATGGTGGCAGTAATAATAGTGAAGCAAAGCAGGTGCTTTTACTTCCTGTGCATATAGCAAAGTAAAAAAGGGTTGAGTGTTCTCTGCTGTCTCTCGTCGTCGTAGTACTACTTTGTCTCAAGTACTCAAGTAGCTGCTGTTGCTTTTTTTGCTGCTGCTACTACTACTACTACTGTTGCCGTTGACTTAACTTGAAAATGGCTTTTCAAATTTTCACTTGAAACCGAGTCAAGTCGAGAGGACTAGTAGTCTCCTCTCACCATCCACACACACACACACACACACCGAGGCGAAATCTCCCGCAACTGTCCACTCCTACTCTCATTGCCTTCGTTTGTCAAATTTCAAATTGTAATTGCAAATTGATGTGAAATCTTCTTTAACAACTCTCAATGATCCTCCTATAATAATCATCATTATTCCATTTCTTCACCTTTCAACAAGATTTTTATCTTCTAGCAACGGAGAGAATTTTAATAGAATTTGACTTCATGACGACATGTACACACGTATCGATAGTTATCATTTTTGTGTGAGCGTACTTCCTCCTCAAGAACAGTGTGTGTCAAGTGTAATATGCTTAACCTACCCACACCATAATGTCCTTTTAATTAGGTAAAATAGGTGTTCCTCAAGTTAGATTATTGAGCGTCGTCGCGTGAGAATCTCATCATCATCCTCCACATTGGCTTGGCTTGACGTTGACAACAAAGACAGTTCAACATCTATTCTTCTTCTTTTTTTTTACATATTAGGCATTGGCAATTTTTGTATGGCATGCCAGGTACCTTTGTCTTTGTCTTTTAAATTGAGTTGTTGTTGCGTGTAAAAAAATGTGAACAAGTGAAAATGAGATCTGTTGGTGACGACGTAGAGCAGTGGTGTGGTGTGGTGTGTGCTTATTGACTTTATTTACCTTTCTACGTGTACAGTGAGTGTTGACATGTATCATGTATCGTGTTCAAAAACTATTGAAACTGCGAGAATGAAACTGTTTCGTGTTCTTGTGTCCTGTTTTCCATTAATTTTTTAAATACTTTGGTGAGTGCAATTTAAATATGACACGTGCTGATATATTTGATTTTTTTCAGGTCAATTAAAATCTAACTAATATGTCAACCATATTAAAGTGTTTGGTTGTTTATTTGATGTTATTCCTTATTACATGCACCTACTCATTGAAAATACTTAAACAAAAGTATTAATTATCAAAGTAACTTATAATTAATAGCCACTGCAATAGAAGCTTTATGGATCATTGCTCATCAATTCAGAGGCACACGCTATTATGTGTGTCTTGTGTGGAATCTCTGATTCAAACTGAACGGATGTTCACACACGTGCTATGTTATTTCATTACTTCATTCCATTCTGTCTGGTCGGTATAGCGTGTGCCATGCATACAACATTAGAATTTTTACATTTTATTTTCATATTAAATACATTACATACCTAATATAAATTATAATATCAATTATATATTAGGAATATAAAAAGAACAAGAACTATAGTGACAATAATTAAATTGATAAAAACTTACACGCGTCTTTCAGAAAGACTCTTTCTCAATTCATAGTTTCTCATATTTTATTCTGATGCTCTACAGAAACAATCGTACTACTATTTTGTGACGTGCGTGTCAATTAGTTTTTCGGCTTAAGAAGCCGACGGCATTCTGCAATGTAGTAACTGCATGGTTGATAGTGATAGTATCAACTTGATACTCACTTTGTGAAATCAATCCAAAATATACATTTGTTTTCTCAGGTAATTAGAAAGGCAGTAGTTTAAAAAAAAAAATTAATCTTCTTTTCTCTCTCACAATAATGATGTATGGTACAAACTACAAACTGGTCCATGGCCCATGAATTACAATAGAAATATGTGCGTTTTTATTCCTTTCGAGATTTTTGATCAGGTCAGGATCACTCACACCATCAACACTCTGACAACTAAGCAAGTAATTATTTTTTCTTGCAACTCTGCTAAATTCATTTTGTAAGTTGCAAATTGCAACACGCAGTGAGACTCTCACTACTGTGATAGTCATAATAATATATCACATTGTTGCTACTTGTTACACGTTTATCATAATATGTGCATGTGCATATTGCTTCACTAGTTGCATTCCAGTTGAATCTTGCACTTCCGTAGTAATCCATCTACATTATAATATAATGATTATACTATGATCTACAAATTACATATAAGACAGGCCAGATATGACTCGGTTGCCGTCGCCACCCTCTGTGTTTTCCTTTCATCCGAAAATTTTCCTTTGAAACAGTTGGAATTTTCTTTTTGTTTTTGAGAATGGACATGGACACGTAGAAGTATTTATCTATGGTCGGATGAGATTGATGTGGGTAAACATCATTAAATTTGTTCAGTTCTGCCAATTTTTAGTCCTTCGCATCTCAACCCAGTCCTTTTGCCTATTTTTTAATATGGCAAGATTTCAAAATTTATATTATGCTGCCGCAGCAAGGTGAATGAGGATCCGATTTGTGAAACGCGCAATTTTCGTTAAACGCCATATATTTTTAACGCCTTAAAATTATGCTTTTACCAATGGACAGGGATACATTTATGCATTTTATTTTTTGAAAAATAATTTTACACTTTCTGTTTAAAAAAAAGTAAAAATAGCGGTTTTTGACTGTAGTCTGTAGTGTATATAAATAAAGGTAAAGGTAAAGGTAGTAATAAATAGTTATTAGATGTATTGACATGGTATCATCATAAAAGTGTGTTATTATTCATTTATCACATATCGATTAAATTATGGAGTGGATGAGTGCAAAAAATTGGAACCCTAAATTTGAATTGTAAATGAAGGTCATTTCTACCGTGTCGTGAAATTAAATGGCGTTTGGGCCGAAAAACTAAAACAGGTGCAAAATTGGCAGTTACATCCGTTTGCCGTTTATATAAACGCCAAGCGGTATTAGCAAGCTTCGACTAACATTTATATTTATTTGCCACTTCGTGTTGTTAATAGTATGCTATAGTTAAAGTAGTGCTATTGTGTGGTCGCTACTTGAACGAAGTTATTACGTTAGTCTGTTCCACCGTCATTTTTTATTTATTAAAAATGTGTTTTGGTGATGAAAGATTTTTTTGTAAAATTACATCCCTTAAATACAAAAATCCCAACTTGGCTACTTCATTACAACTTATCATTCCTTGTTGTCAAAGCAGTCAGTTATTACATTATCGACCATACTTATCATACTTCCTCTTTATTTGGCAATGTTGTAAAATGGAAATGGAAGCTTTTTTTAAATACATTGTTAACACTAAATACTGCACTGGCTAGTTTACTTTATGATCAACTTTACTGCATAGTATTTTTATTGTTGTGGTGAGGAAATAATAGTGATTCACTTGAATTGTTTAACTATATCTTTTCGTTGCATGTATATCTATTATACAATAATATAGAGATCCGTAAAGCTCTCATTAAAGTTTGCACTGAATGCTTTGTGAATAATATAAAGTGCTGAAATACAGAATATAGATAAATTTTGATAATTGTTCATAATAACTTGCCATCAAGCACAAAAAAAAATCATAATATTGTATGAAGGTTCTAGTTAATGGCTTTTATGTATGTTCATCTGAGGCTCAACAAAAATATTATTAAAATTAAGTTGGTCATCTCAACCTCAACTCTGAGCACGCACAAGCTTAAAAATATGTATCTAACTTTTTACTGCAACAGCAGCATGAATAGCAGCATCAAACACTTCTTGGCTTTGTTTAAGAATTTATTTTTTAAGTCGAATCAAAAACTCGCAACTCGTTTAAATGTATATACGTACCTACATAATACATACATACATCAAAAAAAGCTCTACCAACTTCCTCGTCGTGTCTTTTTCATTTTGCGATTACCTGTCTGTCTTTTTTAGTCTTGACTTGATTTAGAGGACGACAGATTATTGCCACCAACTCCCCCACGTGTACAAAATTCCTTCGTAGTCTGTCATTGTCACATGATTTAATTGCGTTTAGGTATTACGTACCATTTATTTCGATGAATTGTGCTTTGTTAAATAAAAAAAACGGGCAGGCTTGTGTGTAGCTGTGCATATCAAAAAAACTGATTGTTAAATTGTGAATGTTTTGTGTGATTTTTACGAAGCTCGTGAAGATTTTTCTTTGCTCTGAGACAACAATGTCTAATTAATTAAAGGAATCATTGTCACATTATGACACGAGTAATTTTCCGCCTTTAGTTTGTTCAAGGCCTTGACCTGTTGTGGGATTGGTAAAGTATAGTATACCAGTTACCAGTGGAGTATGGTTGAAGTGCTATCCTGTGTACAAGTTTTCGAATGCGATAGGTAAAATAAATGAATATTTATTTGCACATTAAAAAATATATAAATAAAAGGCGAGGCTTCATAACTGATTGGCTCCATAACTTACAATCCAATCATTTAAAAGCACTTCTTGTCGATTCAATTATCCATTTTTTTCTTTCTGATTAATAATTTAGTCCGCTTTCCTCTACAAGCACTTAAGTTCATTAGACGATTAATTAATAGCATATAATACAAGAGCATTGTGCAGTTAGGTAAAGTATTGATTGGTTTGATAAGTAAACGAAGGGTAAAAGGGGAGACTTGCTTACTGTCATCTGTCACACAGTTGCAATATTATGCGATAAAGAAATATACATCAGAGACTACAAATCGTAACGGTCTTCCCTTTCCACATTGCCCTTACTGCCTGCCTATCATATTGATCCGAATCTCCAGACAAAAACAAATAGCGTAATATTGTTCCTCCTTTTCCTCTCCACTACCACGTGTCACATCATTTTGCATGCATTAATAATGAATCAAAATTAGAAAAAAACTATCAAATTTTTTGAAAAAGAAAAAAAAGGAATTGTGTGTACTCGGATATATGTACCTTTTGAAATCACTTGCTCAGTGATTTTAGTTGGTAGACAATGCACTGAAATAATAGGATTCTGAAAAAACTGAGTGTGAGTTCCAACATACTTTGTTTCACGTGTGCATGCACCATATCGCATTAATAATTTTTGTTCCATTTCATGTACATAATTTCAAGGACACCACACAACGATCCATGTCGCAATTATTTAGCATGCCTTCTTTCTGTTTCTACATACAGAAGCACTACTAACCTAGAGAACAGAGAGAACCTCAAAAGTATTTTGAAGGAATTTCCAAGCACATCGCTTACATTCGTCTTGCTCGTTTTTACAAAAAAAAATAAACATTGAAATAAAACATTTTTTTTATGATCAAACAGTTTAATTAAAGGAAAAATGCAATTCTGTATAAAATTATAAAGACTGTTTTGAAGAAGTGGGATCTTGCAGATCATTTGCAGCACAAGCCGACTGTAAACATAATCATTATCAGGATAATTCACATGTGTCGGCATGTACAAATTTGGAGAGCTGAGTAAAGTTAAGTTCAGGATATCTTGATGATTCATATGATGCGCTGAAAAAATGTTCTTTTTCTGGAACCTCCAGTTTACATGTAAGGAGACTCAAGTCAGTCTGTCCATGCAACTCAAAAACCCTATCGATTTTTTAAAAGTTTTGTTTATTTTTTGCAAACAAAACTATCTACCAACCTGCCTAAAAAAGTTAGCGATTCAAAATTTTGCTACACAGGTTCCACGTTACATCCTTTCAAAGGTTTGTTTGCGTCTTCTAAATGTTTACAAGTTTTGAAGCCAAAATAAACTTGACATTCATCTTAATCTCATCTTAAAGTTAGCGCATCTCATCATCATCTTCCTAGTAGCCTGCTGACGCTCTTTGACGCGTCTGCCTTTGAAAAGAACAACAAAAGCATTCATTTTTTTTTCTAGCGATGGACTTACTTGTCTGTTTACTTTGCACTTGATTTATTAGAGAGTGTAAAATCCAGCAGACCTTGTAGCACTTTTCATTTGAGTATATCATAAAATTTAGAAAAAAATGAGTAGTCAGTTTAACGGGTTTTTTTCTTTCTCTGTGTTTTCCATTCAAAGCTTGTTCGAAACCTCCAAGGATGATGATTCCATCAATATCATCCCATAAATATTGAATCGTAGGCAAGTAAAAAAAATACACGGAGAGAACTATATGTGTGGGTGGTATAGAAAGCATCATCATCATCATCAGAGCTAAGGCTATCATCGTTAAGTTTTTTTAGCTATCTTTTTTAATTGATTTTCAGACTTTGCCCATTTTTTGATGAACCCAAGAAACCGAGCTTTACCAGCGCATTGTTACACGGTTTTTTTCTCTCTCGTTACGTCGTTTGTGTCTCTAAAGGATAACCTTGTAAAATAATAACCAAGTTAATGTATTATACTGACTGCCTCGAAATAAGTGGGGAAGAAAAGAGAGAAAACATACCACCTACTACTCCATCATCACCACCTTCAACACTGCTACCACCACCACCGGTTGTAATATTAATAAAAAATTGTGTGTGCGTGACCGTCGTGCCTTTTAGGATTTCAGAGAATCCTTGTCCCCAATTACCTACAAAAATACATACACAAGCACACACACGTTATACCAATACATAAATGTCAACCCGCTTAAAATATTCATTGTTACCTAGATATTTTTTTCTATCATTCATAATAGTTTTACAAATAGCCGTCGTGGTAGTAGCAGTAATGCTATAATAACTATTATATTTTGTTGTTGTATATTATTTTCTTTCACGGATGAAATACCACCACCAATAAGTCTCGTAAACTCAAGTCACCTCACCACCTTTTTTTAACATCACTGCACTTTATCCAACAAAAAAAAACAATTTATACGACAACAATAAACAGTGGCATAAATACAATGTATTTTATCAGCGTCCTGGCATTTATCTTTTTATTTTCATGAATAAAACTTCTCTTTTTTATCCCATGTATTTACCCATGTAGGTATAATGTATGTACATTTCATATGGAAACCACCAGCAGAATAGAATAATTGTAATGTTAATGTATATAGTTAGAGTAATATGCGGGCACATGAATAAATATTGTAATAATAATGCATGGAAGAGTTATAAGCTGATAAAATAGTAATAATAATTATTATTATGCGACTGTCTGCTCACTCTGATTATGTGAGAGAGTAGTACTATGACAGGGGAGCCTGTAAAGGTGTTTGGTTGGCGATAAGAAGGATTTATTTATTGGGGAGCCCCTACATTTGCTTTGCATCATCTTTTTTTACCACGTCCACCATGGTCATGTCAGTCTGACATGTGGGTGTTTTGTACCACAGTATTTATATGGTGTTCCGACAGTTTGGAAACATATACCATGTGGGGTGACTGCATGATGGAAAAGAGAAAAACGGTCTAGATAGTATGGATTAGTGGCAAAGTGGCAGTACAGCAGTAGCAACTTGATTAAGATCCGTGGTAATCACAATCAAAATCAATGAAACAGTAGCCAAGTCAATAGAACTATTGAGTTTTGCCAGTGAAGCATTTCACTTGTTTTTTTTTGCTAATGAAATATTTCCCAAGTGAACCACTAAACGCAATTGTATTGTAAGTATTGCGGTTTCAGTGCCTGTTGTCTGTTACGTTGTGGGTTGTCACTGGTGACATCACACTTGTTAAAGGTTAAAAATGTTTGTAGGTGAAAAATTCCTGGAATGAACATGGAGCAGTGCCGTTTTTTGCTGTTTTTGTGCAAGTGTGGTTGGTAGAAGGAAATTGGAATAAAGTTGGTGTTGTTGTGAGTTTGAAGGTGGGCAGGAAATACTGCATACCATACATAATAATATACATATGAATTGGAGATCTCTTAAAAATGTTGAATGTCATGTCAGTGATGTAACTCTGCTGTGCTGGTAAAAAGGAGGAGAAGAAGAAAAAGTTTCTTACTAGTAAAAATGTTGGTAATTTTGATAAGCCAACAAAGGAAAGTAACAAAGTTGGTGATGCTGGGGCACTTTGAGATTTACAGAGTTGGCAGCAGCCGAAACTCTTTAGATCTTTGTCTCCTGCTGACAAAATGAAATATGTGAGATGAATGCATTTATTTTGCAAGTATCATGCATGCAGTCGCAGGATAAGACAGAATCTTTTAATGCACCTGCTTTCAAGGTTCGCACGTGTTTTGGCTTTGGAGATGATACCCTTTCCTATTATTATGCACCCAGTTAGGTAAATGAATACATGAATGATACATCCTTTTCGGGGAATAAAGGATAAATAAAGTTGTTCGTTTTGCACCGTAAAAAGGAAATAGAGACAATCTGCACTTCTTGTTTAGTTGTACATATGTATTTTTGTGTGAGGTTGCAAGCATGCAGACATGCGGACTCACTTGGTGGGCTGCAAAATCCAATAGATCAAATTGAGTGACGTCTTCAAGAAACTTGGGATTTGTCTGGAGAACGTCCTCAGTGTAAAAGAGTAATTGTTGTCGTCTCGCGTGTATTAGCACGCTGCAGTGGGCTTAAACCACAAAAATTACTTTTATTGACCTTTTTTTTCTTCTTCTTCTTGTTTCTTCTTTGGTTAATCAAACCGCAAAGAAATAAGGGAAGCAAAAATATGGTACTAAAGGAAAGGCTTTGTTGTTTGTTGTGTTTGTTGTGTTGTGTACTTGGAACACGAACAAAACACTAACAAGTAGGTAATATGCATGTCCGTCGTATTGGAGCTTCCTGATGCTTTATGCTGCTGGAATTGCGAAACTACTCTTGCAATTCATTATATTAGTTTTTTTAGTCCACTGCGCTGCATTAAATAAGGCCACGCGGCTCAGTTGGAAAATATTACGCGACTATCATAATCATAATAACAGCTCTGTGGTAATGAATTGAATTCATGCTATCTCTTGTGTCATTATTAACGGAGAAGCAAACGTTCGTCTTCTGTTTAGTGTATTCGTATTCATTTGAATAACCATCACATCGCAAAAATAATAATAATATTAATAATAAAACTTCTCTCAATCCTTCTTCATAACATTACGATGGACATTTTTAAAAGAATTGTTTATGTGTGCACAAATTACAAATGCGAATGCATATAATCTTCATCTCTCAAATCAAAGCAGTTTGATCGCATCTTCTATTCTTAAACATTAGTTGCACACAAAGTAATTACTAAAATTAGTATATTTTTTGGTTTCAGTTTTGAAGTTAATTTCAATTTAAATGGATTTCACAACATCTAAATATGTATAGTGTCATCATAATGGCCTATTATGTATAAATATCCATTATCCTTTTATTTAAAAAAAATAATAAAAATAACGAGGTTATTGAATTGATAGTAATTGGGTGAACAATCGATATAAAAAGTTGGAAATATTAAGAATCATGTGTAATTTTTTAGAATGAAAGTTGACATATTTTGTGAGATTCTTCTTTCAAATTTCTTTTTTAAACATCATCTTTTTTTCTATTGGTTTACATAACTCCAAAAAAGAACCATTCTGCTAATTGGATTTCTAACAGTGCCACATCTACCACCACCGCCATCAACTTCACAGGAAACAGAAGACAACTTCCTTTTCCATCAACATCATAAAATGGTTATGAACATGAGGACTTTGTCATTGACAACATAACACCAACAGCGCGTCGTCATCATCATCGCATCCTTCGCTGGCTATTTCTAAGAAAATAATCTTTTTCTCTAGTCTTGTTATATTTATTGTGTTTTTTCTCCGTCTCGCCGTTAAATCTTCCGTTTGTAAGTTTTAAAAAAATATAAAGATGTTCAAGTAAAAAAAAGATAAATAAAGTTGCAAAAGTTTACATGAGATTGGAACAGTTACAAAGACTAAAAAGTTACAACTCTTTTTTTTACAAAATAAAATTTCACGTCACTCCGAAAGTTTCTTAACTAAATATTTGAGTGCATTGCAAACATTAAAGTTTTTAGGATTGTGAATTGTGATTGTAACTGGTTTATTTATTAAAAAAAGTACCTGTGTAATAATAACGAAACGTGCATGTGTTCTCAATATGCGAAAAAAATAAACTGGACATGCCTTAATTAATCATTACAGTAAAATGTCTTCTTTCTTTATTTGGTTATAAAGATATATGGCCCAATCAACTATAAAACTACATTTACAATAGAACTATAGGGACAGTTTATTTACAAAATAATAGTTAATTATTATTAAAACAATTAAAAGTGATACTTTTGGAAAACGTCTGTCAACATGTCTGATTCAGATTGCGATGAAGAGGCAAGAAAAAGAAAAGAAAAACTGACAACTTATTTTATGATTGTTTAGAGTTAATCAATTATTGAATTATTATTATTATTATTTTTAATTCACAGTCATTCCATGATGCATCTGAGGACATTGCCAGGTACGTATATATATTTGTTGCCATATCTGCAAAAGATCAAAGAAAATACTCCTTTCTTTGAACATGGCATATTGTTTATTAGTTTGTGATAAGTATTGCTAGAGATTCAAAGTTCACAAAGTGCGATAACATATTGTGAATGCGTCGGGTTTTTTTTTGATGGAGAACAATAATAAAACGTATTATTGTTTATCTGACTTATTTAAAGAGTTGGTCAAGGGCAAACCATTGGTTTGAAACCAAAGTATTATCCAAAGGTTCTTGTCCAGAACCACAACGTTAGGAAATATATTTCATTGAGGATTTTAAGCACTGAAACAAGTTGTTACTAAACTTTGTTTACTTTTTAACAAGGATAAGGAATTAAAATTAGAGCAAAATATAATCTCAAAAGTCTTTAAGGGACAGTATTTAGTCTTCTTTTCTGAGAAGGGAAAAAGTTCAAAAAGAATGGGGAACGACATATCACAACCAGAGTAGATAATTTTATTAATTAATTAAACTCATGGTTAGAAGTTTTAACTTCCAGAAGTTTTAAACGACGTGTCCTTCTATTTAAAAAAATATTTCTATTTATGTTTACGTAGGCCGGAGGCTATGGCTCTCCCCTGTGCTATCGACGAGGCCAAACAAGCCATGGAGTTTTTCATGAATAATAAGTTCGATGAAGCCAGAACCCTCATACGGCCATGGTAAGTTCTTATTTAACCCGTAATTGAGTACATTACATCCGTCTAAAAGCAATTATAATGATTGTTGTTTTTGCACATTTGATGATTCGTTCAGGGCACAGTCAAGCATGTACCATGCTCTGGGACATGGCACTTTTCAGTTCCTAGAAGCAGTCTTAACTTTTGAGCAGGTTCGAACAATAAAATTATCTTAAATTCTGGATAAAAAAGATGAAACTTAAAATCACTGACTTACAAATTATTTCATTTTACTTATCTTCAGCAACATATCGATGCCGCAGCGGTGGCCCTGGAACAATCAGTGGAAGTGTGTAATCGCTACCGGAAGAAAACAAGCGTGTACGAATCTCTTGGGAAAATGATGAAGAAAACTAATTACGATAGTTTGAGTGAAGGTATTAAAACAAGTTTAAAATCTTTACTTATTCTCTAATTTTTTTGTTGATGGAGTAATTGATGGCTGCTACATGACAATTGCAATTATTTGCGAATGCGCTCCTGTCTCAACGCCTACAAGTCAGTTTTCTCAAAATAAGTTAATAATTGATTTAGCCATCATTTTTCTTTAATCACCTTTGAATTGTTTTGATCTTTTAATTTGTAGAGAATGCTGGAACATTTTAAGACAAAAAAACTGGGTAGAATGTAAGCACAAGGCTCATTTCGAGAGTGGAGTAAGGATGGGCGTTGGAGCGTATAATTTGGTAAGAAAGTCAAAATCTTTCATTTTCAGAGAAAATGTTCAATGATAACTTTATCCTCACATTTTGTTGTATTTTTCACAGCTAATTTCAATGCTTCCTCAAAGGATAATGAAGTTATTAGAATTTATTGGATTTTCTGGAAATCGGGTGAGTCATTCAATTTAAAAACTTTTTTAAAAACATTCAGCAGGCATAAAACCTGATAATTCCAACAAAGTTAATTTAATTAAACTTCAATTTATACAATTTGAACGTTTAAAAAAGTGATTTTTCAGTCAGGGATTTATGTATCCTAATTATATTTTGATTTTGAACAACTTGCTAGGCTATAAATTTAAATTCAATGTATGTTTGTGTATAAATATATATATACATTTATTTCAATTATTATTATGGTATCTCCATTTTTCCACACACTCACGCATTCCTCATTTTGTTGAGGATGATGATGATGATAGGATGTTGATGTCAAGGTAAATATCTGTGATATGATATAAGATGATAAGTAAGCCTAGCTAGTCTAGATTACCATGTAAACTGTAACAATAGATTTTGTCCCTTCTCTACTTGTAAAAAAGTTGTATATTTTTTTATTCTTCTTCTTCTTCACCTGTTAATTGATTGCCGCGTGTCCATTTGATTAGTTTTCGTGTCTCTGTAGTATGTATACATGACAAGAAGTGATTTCACCTTGAACTGTCTTACTTTTTTTTCCTTTTCACCCTACTCGTTACAGAATAGGCTAGAAAGAGTAATCTAAATGTGTACCCTTATTTAGTAGTCGTAGTACCAAAGTTTCCACCCAGACGGTATGGTATTTATTTGAGATTTTGTCTGACTGGATGAAATTATGTATATCATCATTGCTTACACCGGTCTATTTTATCGCCATAACTGAATATGTGCGACTCAAATAGCAAAAAAAAGATCAATTTTTTTTTCTAAAAATTTCCCTCATGAGCTTGAAACAGTAAAAAACCAAGCAAAATATGAAGATACTGTATACCTATTTTATTTATACACTATCAAGTAGGATCACATGTAAAAACATTTACTTCATTGATGTTCACTGGCTATACAAACGTAACTTAAAAGCTACTTTTAGTCAAATTCTGGTGATGCCATGTGATTATGATTATTTTATTTTTTATGATTGACTATTTGATGTGGTCTTGTGTACAATGCATGGTGCAGGTGTTTGTGTCTTTAATTTTTATTAGGGAAATTATAATAATTTTGTAATTATGTTTTTTAGGAGACTGGATTAAAGCAACTTAGTATTGGCTGTGGACTGAGAGGATCTCTCCGACAAATTTTGTGTGCCATGGTACTCTTGGGATTTCACCTGTTTGTACTCTACGTTCTGGGATATGGGGATGGAGATTTGGAGCTAGCCGAAATCATAATACAGGATCAGTTATCGGTATGAACACGCACAGTATATTTATTACACTTTTAGTATTTGGTTCTTTGAATTCCTAATTAATTTATAAAAAATATTATTACATTATGTAACAGGTCTTTCCTAATGGCGTATGGTACAACTTTTTTAAAGCTAGACTGGAATATGTAAAGGGTCATGTGAATGAAGCAATTGAATGGTACATGAAAGCATGGTCAAGTCAAAGTGAATGGGTTCAATTTCATCATCTCTGCTACTGGGAGTTAATGTGGGCAAATAGGTTAGCAATAAATAATAGGAAAAACCGGAAGATTACTAATATTTTTTTTATATCGACAAAACGTGTTTATGGAATAAGTGCGCAGTTTGTAAATTATTATTATTATTATTATATTTCCCCTTCAAGTATCAAGCTAGATTGGTGTTCAGCAAGGGACTTTGCAGATCTACTGCTTCAGGAAAGTAGATGGTCTCGAGCAATCTACGGATATCAAAAGGCTTCATTCATGTGCATGATGCGAGATAAGTTAGTGGGAGATCAGGAAGAAGAGCTGCTTCAGTTATTCAAGTGGGTATTTTTTCTTTCAAATCCAAACTCATGTTCAAATATCTTTTTGCTAATAAAAGATATTTTTAACTTTATTTTTCTTTAGAAATATTCCCAGCTGGAAGCAGCGCATTGCCGGGAAGTCAATTCCGATGGAGAAATTTGCGGTGAAGAAATGTGAGCGGTTTTTTGCACAAGGCAACAAGCTCGTGCTGCCAGCCGTTGAATTACTGTACCTATGGAATGGATTCAAAATTCTGGGCAAGCAACCCGATCTGGTCCGCCCTTTGTTGCTGCTTGTTGAAAAGACTATGCAGACCTTAGAAAAGGAAAGAGGTAATCTTAAATAAAAAATAATAATAATCATCAGTTCAACAACCTTGTTTTATGCTTTTCCTCCTCAACACTGCGCTCAAAAGAATTTATTGCACATATATAAGCTCATATAGTTAATTATGTGTAAAAAATTAGGCGGCCAGCATCATTGATATAAAGTATGGCTAACTTTTAATGTACAAAAACATTATTCTTGATAAATTTACTTTCTAAAGGAACGGATTTATTCGTATTTTATTATTATCCTTCTTAAGAAAAATATTCAATCGCAATTGGCCTTCTCAAGAAAATCTAAAATAAAATGACCACGTGAAAATATAAGGCATCCTTCCATTGAATCCAAGAATAGAAATATACCAAGGAAAAAGTATGATGCTGAATGCTCTGTCAAATTGAGAGTCAGAGAAAGAGAGATAGATTGTGAGAGAGTTTACAGGTGTTTATGCATCCCTTCATTTTCTCTCTCACTTTTTTAATCTTTTGAAATTGTACTCAACTGAACAAGAAGCTGTCATGACGTCAAATATCGCTTCTTTTATTCTTCTTCTTCCAAAAACTTCCACCTTTCATTTTCTCAATTTATGTTGAGTTGTTGTCTTGTTTAGCTCTGTAGTTGAGAAAATACAAGGTTCTTTTTTTCCTATAAAAATCTCAGCATCTGTTGTATTTCTTATTGACCCAAAATCCGGAGAAGCGACTGATTATTTTTGTTAGTGGAGTTTTTCATTCCTCTGCTGAATAGAAACACTGCCTGTGTGCATTTTTAACGCTTTTACCAAACCAGGAAAGCTGAAGAGGAAGAAGGTTTCTTCTGAATTGTGTTTTACAATGAGCATCATCTATGATGATGAACGCTGAAGGCCCCATTGAAAAACATGATAAGATGATGACGATGATGCATGTGGACGGTGCATAAAACCGGTTATTTTCTCCAACTCAACGCTCTACTTATTTCTATTTGGGTGTGTGTGTGTGTGTGTGTGTGCCTTCTAGTCGTAATATCTCGTTCAGTTTGTTGGATTCCTTTTACATTGGGAGTGTGGTAGGTAGGTACACGGTGCGGTATATGGCAATGTGTTTGCCTTGATTACTCGCATAAAAAGAGGGAGAGAGGAGAGAAAGCTTTTGTTCTCTGTCATGAAAATTTGGAACAAAGCACAAACCACATTGAAATAGTTACAGTTACAGCTGCATGGCTACTTATTAGCAGCTTTTTATATATTAATACACATATATATCTACCTACATAATATTATGCATGTATACTTATTATATACATAACTGTTATCATCGAGGAACGTTTAATTTGACCGAGTCTGATGTGATGATGATGGAATCTCTTTTCTTGTTTCTTTTTCACTCTGCTGGGTTTTTTTCTCTTTCTTTTCTTCTTCTCTAGCTCAAGATAATAACTTTTTCGTGGATAATAGATGTCTGATTCTGCTGCTCCGTGGAATGTGCCACAAGTACCTGGGAAACTCAATCGAGGCTGAAAAGTTGTATCAAGAAGTTATCTCATCGGATAAGGAGATTGTTGCTGATCATTACTTGATTCCTTATGCAACCTACGAGCTAGGAATCCTCTACTGGTCCAGAAATGACCAGAATCTTGCCACCATCACTCTCGAGAATGCCAAGTAAGTGTTTTTATTACATCATCTACTCCTACATCTACCTATATTTCTATGATCCATCCAGATAACAACCAAAACCAAGGTGCAAAACAGACGTACGTTTTATTAGAAGGTAGCGCGGACTAATATATATATATATCGGGATACTCTATCAAAACCTTGTATCAGTCTGCATC
>JAITYZ010003754.1:0-14511 GCA_027744595.1 Paronellides praefectus
TCATCCATATTTAAATCAAAAGCAATTGATTGAGTTTTGCAAGTCCAAAAACATTACTGTTACTGCTTACAGTCCTTTAGGATCCCCCGACAGGCCATGGTAAGTAAAGTGAAAAACTACTAATTGGGTGGATGACACTAAAATTCGAACAAACTAATTAATTAATTTGATCTGCTATTCCAGGGCTGATCCAAATGAGCCTAAATTAATAGAGGACCCCAAACTGGTTGAAATTGGTAAAAAATATAACAAATCTCCTGCTCAAGTGATTTTCCGCTGGATGGTAAGTAGAATGAATCATATAATACTGAAATAATATGCGAATGCAAGTTGTATTATGCAACACTACTTCCGATTTTTATTCTAATCACACTTTTCTTATCAATTTATCCCAGGTACAAAGGGACGTTATTGTCATTCCAAAGTCTGTCAACAAGGAAAGGATTGCACAAAATATTAACATCTTCGATTTTGAACTCTCCGCGGATGACATGGAGGTTGTTTATGGATTGAATCGTAACTGGCGTGCTGTTGAAATTGCCGTTTATAAGGACGACAAGAATTATCCTTTTAATGCTGATTTTTAATTGTGTACTTACATACCAGTTTCAAAAATTAACCGTAAAATTGGCAGCTCTAAATTATCATTACTCTTATAATATTTTAATGAAAATGAGTCGAATGCAAAAGTGGAGTAGTCTAAAAATTGTATAGACTGTAACAAACGTAACAAGAAAGCACACATTGTTTAAATCTGGTGATGGTTTGTTCAATGTTTTAAATCAAATTCCAAAGTGTGATTTTAAAATTAAAGTGAATTATTTGTGTTGATAAAATATACTTGTACGTATGTATTTGTATTCATGCTGTGAATTTCGTTCAAAGTTGTGGTTGTGGTACCAGTCGCTAACGTTGTTTTATCATCACCTTTGCTGCTTACTGCAGCGTGTAATGTCTCCACTTCCACTTTTAGACTTCCTTTGTGTATATAAAAGGGGCAAACATTGTTATACCCGTTATACTTTATCTTTATGCATACAACTTTTAAAATTAGAATTGCACAAACATTCATTCTTTCATTTGAAAAAAAGTTGCAGACACACGTCCATCCGGTGCGTTCTTTAAGGCATGTCGCAACACAACACATTAAACTAAAATGTGCGTTACACTTTCTAATTTTTCCGCCGTCTTCAATGTGATTTAAATACAAAATTGAAACATTATTATGTTACAGTACTCAAACCATTATACGTTTTGTTTCATTCCATCCCCTGATGAAAATGATATAAAACGGAAATAAAATGGAAATGGAGAAAACAGTACTTAATTTTAATATTCTTCGCAGCAGCTGCTAACAAACTGAACATACATTTTTTAGACTCACGGCCCACGGGTGCTAATAGAGCTTCAGCAGCAGTTTGAATGAAATAATAATAATAATAATATGCAAACAAATTCAATTCATCTTCATACCATGTCGACATGCTTTTATCACTAATTTTATCAATACTTTTCCTTCATGTAAACACTATTGGGTTACCAAACCCAACGAACGTAAGAAAAGGGTTTGTACTTCACTTGCATTTGTATATATTTTAATGAATTCAGAATAGAATCAAAAACAATATTTTTTTCTCTTTCATATCCCCATTCATCCCCCCAAACTTATTTGTAACGACTTGAAGCAAAAGTTAACACAGCTCATACCCTTTCATTAGTATTGACATCCGTACAGTAAAAAATGTATGTTATGTATGATAATGAGAGACTCGGGACTCTACCATTTATAGAAAAATGATATCCCTCCTGGGATTTCATTTTTTCCATTTTTTTTCTCCTTCAAACTCATATTCATTCACGTGAGGTTGTTGATAATGTGTCCAAACATTTTGTCCCATTTGCAGGGTGGGATGTAGAATGGATAGATATATGGATAAAATGGGATCTAAACAACAACAACAACACTTCACCCTTCTTTCTTGTCCTGTGGATTGCATGAGCAAAAGGAAGATCACACGCAAGCAACGAGAGAGAGGAGAATAATAATAATAATAATGGGAAAACCTCATTCGACCAATTTTAACAATAGACCAACAGCAAACAGCAACTTCACATAATATACTTTGTCACATTATTATTAGGTCGGCCGGCCTGTCAAACCTACTTGAAAAAAGCTATTTTTCATAATTTTGGGAGTTTTTAGTAAAAAAAGTGAAAGATACATGCCTGGGAATGGGAAAGAAGACTAAGGCTCTTTTGCATGTTAACTTGAGATAAATTCTTTTCTTTTTTCTCGTTCGCTGATAAATATGAAATAATGAAAGCTGATACTCAAATAATGTAATATACCACCGGATACCCATCCTATCCCTTCAGTACTCCACAAAAAAAGAGACACAATCTTTTTTTAAAAAGACTTACAAAAGTAGGAAGCTATATAACTGACACAAACTGACAATGAGAATTAACAAACTCTTATTTTTTTAAGTTGTTTGTGCTTTTTAAGTTTTCCGTCTTGTTGTCACATTAAGTATTCAACAGAGCTACCAATTTTCCCTTGAGATACAAAGCAAGTCTCTACTCCACACTCAAAAAAAATTCCATGCAACTTTTTGTTCATTAAATGACTCCTCCTCCTCTATGAACCTCCAGCATTATTCAATTCAATTTAAAAAAAACCGGAATTTTTTGACAAATGAATTATTTATTTTTCAAAAATTAACTGCAAGCTGCTTTGCTTGTCGACTGCTGTGGTGACGGTTGTTGTTGCAGGTATCCATATTTTTCGCTTAAAACACAGCTTGAAGCTTAATTTTTTTGGGGAGCTTGATATATCCTGAGCATGTACAATATCCTGCTTTTCTACTGATTAAAATCTTTCCAGCATATTGCATTACACATTTTACAAAAGCTATATAAATAATAATCGTATCCTTTTATATTTTCCTTCATCATCACAGCAATCCATACAGCTCTCCATCTCTTCTCTGATTACTCATGGAAGATTAACCAGCAAGCAGCAGCAGAAGAGAAAGGGAGTCCAAAAAAACAAAGCTTCGACCACGCCAGGTACCAAGCTAAAAACCTTATAGCAGGCGATGATGATGATCATGGTCATTTTCCATTTTCTTCATCGCACAACAACTGTTCAACCGTTTGCAATACACGCAAGTAGTATTTTTGTCTAACTGTCAAAGTTAAACGAACTTGCAACAGCAGTAGAGTTACAACACATTTTGTTTTAAAAAAATACTCACCTGGGTTATATTAGGTTTTGTCTGTTGTGTTGCTGTTTTAAAAAGTGTGTAATAAAAATTAAGGAGTCAACACCACCACCACTTACCTTAAAACTTCACTTCTCCTTCTTCTATACCCACTTATTTTTTTCCCTTCCCTTCTTCTCCCTTGTTTTGTTGACTTGCTTCAAGTACAATTTTTTTACCAGTTTTTACCCTAAAGCCTTACGAAATGTTGTCTGCGTTTGAGCATGATGATGATGATGATGATGATCTTGTGGTGACTGATGACGACATAACCGACAAACAAACATGCCTCTTCTTCTTCCTCTCTCTCTCCCTTCGTTTTTTCTTAAAGAAGGAGATGAAAACGTTCTCTTGAAGAAGGAGCAAAAGACATGCATTCGTTCTTTACATGGTCACATATTGCTATACGACAAAAAGAAGTGACGGGATTTTTTTCTCTCAAGAAGAAGTTTACTTATCTAAAAAAAAGAGGCTTTTGTGTTTTTGTATTTTTCATGTCATCATCACATAGTCAACATAATAGGGAAAAGAATGTGTTTACGTAGAGCATAAGGGTATCACGGGTCCGTGCATGTAAATGTTTTTTTACAAGTCATTGTCAGAAAAAAAATTGTATCAGAGACGAAGAGAAAGGTGGCATGTGAGAATGTGAATGCTGTTATCTTTATATGGCTTTTTCCTAATCTTAAATGTGAATATTGGACATTTTCATTTTTTTACCAGTGGTATGGTTAGTGGATTCGATAGTCGGATCGGTTGAAAATCTCCAAAAGATAAAAAAAAATGAAATTTGTAATACTGGCGTATCGTTTCATAGTATCAAATGAGTTACTACTCTGCTTTGTATTTTAAATCTTTTTTTTATTTTATCAAAAATATATCTCATTAATAACAATACCACCACCACCACCAGCAGCAGCAGCAGTACAGGATACATAATATATATTGAACAGTCAACAGCAAAACACCACAAGCACACAACCACCGGGCCAAACCGGAACGTCACAATAGATTATCTTTATTTTTCCAGACAGAGAGCCAGCATTATTGTATGACTGGAGCTGGATTTGTATTTTAATACCCTGAGCCATGAAAAAGAAGTCAATTGTTGTACTCATCCTCATCCTTTTATTTAAAAATTGGGATAAAAAAGAAACTCTCTCACTCACATTTTCAAGAGGGATATTTATGATTTGGATAGCTTTTTTATGCAATGCATCATTGCACCGTGCCACCAACCACCATCATAATAATAATCATAATACCAACCAGATAGAAGATAATGTTATTTTCCCTTTAAGCTTTATAATAAAAATACGTAGATTGACATACGCATGTGTCCGTTTCAGTTAAAAGTCTACTGACAAGACCTTCAAGCTACCGACATACTTTTTTATTTTCAAAATATAAAAAAGAACGGCTGAAGGCTGTGAGATGAGTTGAGAGTAGGGCATCTTTATCTCTTTTGTTATATGCATATTAGGTATATGGTTAAATGCATAATATGACGTTGTATGCAATGCATTACTAATGCATTTAACTAAGGTTGTGTGTCTGTTGTTGTTGTGCGTAGCTGTTCCGGCTGATCATAATGAAGATAATACAACAATAAACTGATATACATAACCAGCAGCAGACCAAGTAGCAGCAGTGGTAATGGAACAGGGAGGAAAAAAATGAAAAGGTGTTACTTTTTTTTAAATACTCCTCTCATCTATTTCTCTCCGAGAAAAAACCAAACCACTGCAATGAAACTCTATGAAAAATATAATCATGGCTTGGCTTGCGTTTCACGATGAAATAATCTCATGTCCGGCTGCTTGGTTTATAAATATCTAAAAAAAACGTGCGTAGTAGTAAAAATGCATGCAATACTAATATATATGCTTCATATTGCTGGGTGTATAATATGGCTATTTAAAACTGTTAAAGCGAGTGTGTATAAAAATAAGTATATCAGAAAAAAAATATTTTTGTTGGTAGAATGAAATGTTATGTGGCTTCTTGTAACAATGGCCAACTGGCGTGGTTATGAAGATCACGATGATGATGTTGATAATAGTTTATTTTGGCTGTTGCACAACAATGCATTGCGCACACACGATAAAATAACAAAAAAATAAGACAAGTCAAGAGGAAGAAGGAAGCTTTTTAAAAATTTAAACGTGTATAGATTACATGTTTAGTTGGTCCCTGTCTCTGGTGATGTGATATAAGGGACAATTTTATTATCATCTGAAAAAAAGATTTTGTTTGCATTTTGATAAGAAGAGAATAGAAACTGTTTCTTGACAAAAAAAAACATTCTTCTGTATCGTCTATTCTCTTTCATTATTGTCGTCTTGTCGCTGCATGTACTCTGCTTTGAATAAATAATAACAGCACCTTGATTCATCTTAAGTTTCTCGGTTGTCATTTAAAAAAAAATGATGTGAGAAGATTGAGATGATGATGCTGGGAATCAAGTGAAGATGATCTTTTACTTTTGTGGTGGTGGCAGCGGTATATAAAAGTTGAGTAGCAGAAGCAGTAGTAGCGCAACGTGACAAGCTGTGAGTGAAAAAGAAGAAAAATATACAACTACGGCGGAATATAAAGGAAGCCTTCTTGCAAAGAGATGTAAAAAAAGAACCGTTTACTCCGTCCGACTTTAAGATTGGTTGGTTGACATGAAAGATTTACTGAATTGAAACAGAACTCATTTCTCGGTCACATTTTTCATTTTGCCTGGTCGGATTAATATTATTATTATTATTATTATTTTGCAATTCGCAAGAGAATTCAGGGATCCGAAGAGGAAGAAGAAAGAGAAAAAGGAGAACGCAAGAAGACAACGTGACGTGAGGTATTTGGCAGGTTTTTGATTTATAAGATAAGTATAGTCAGAAAGAATGATGTGATGATGATTGGTTTGGTCCGCGCAACAACACAACAATAATACAATAGACATTTTTTTGCTAAATTTTTTACTAATAAGTAATGTAGCAATAATAATGGCATAATATATAATTTATGGTGAAGAATTTTATAATTTGGTAATGCAACAATGAAAAGTTTTATCAAGTGTTTGTCAAGTTATTATCAGCTCATAAGCATCATCATCATCATCACCACAAACTCATTCATGAACATCATTTAGCTTGCTTGCTTGCTTGTGGCAGGAAAAAAAGAAGAAGAATGTTTTATAGGCTTCAATCAAGTCATTTCTTATTGTTGTCAAAATAATCACGATTTTGAATTTGTGACTGGTTTTTTTTCTTTGTGAAGCGTAAAAAGTTAAATAATGTCCCGTAATAATAATTACATGGGTGAGAGAAAATAAAACCAAGTAAAGGATAGTCATAATTTTGAAATTGAAAATTTTATTTTTCTTTGTAAAAAAAGCAAAACAAAAATCAAAGTCAAAATCGTGTTTGAGCAATAAACAAAAATAAAAAGCAGATGGATAGAATGAGATCGTGATACTGTCATTAAATCTGTTTATTTTTTCTTATTTATTTTATCTTCTCATGAGATTTTCTTGAGTAAAAAAAGAGTTGATTGATCTAAAAAGTGTGTATCTTTTGAAGAAAAAAATACAGTGCTCGGTTTAATCCAAGTTTATTTTTATCAATACGGTACTTGTATTTTTTATCAATCAGTTGATTTTTACATATTGATTTTCTTGTGCGTAGGTTGATACATAAGTAAAAATACACAAAAATGACAAGGAAGAATTATATACTGTTGAGTTTGTAGATATTTTTTCTTAGAATTTTTGGCAATTTCAATATTTGTTTATTTTTTTTGCTCGTCTTTGTTATCAAGTTCATGGCGTAGGTTGATTGACAAGTGAAATGGCAAATGAGTTTGGAGAGAGAGAGAAGAATTTACAGGGTTGAGGAAGACCAAGTTACCCTCCTACACACGTGTGTAACTTTTGTGTGCATTTAGTTTTGCATGGTGCGTGTATATATTGGAATGGTAGGAGTTATTTTTTTTTGCTTGTGGACAAGATCGTACAAACCAAATTTGAAGAAAAGAGAATGGTCTTTGTTCCCTCGCACTACTCGCGTCATATAAAGTACAGTAGAAATGTTCAATGCACTTTTTTCACAAGAAAGTGAACCATTTTTAAAGATGGATTATTAATTTTTTTGGGTGATTTGGGATGGGATTTTTTGCTATCCATTTACTGGCTGTGATCTGCGCATTAACTTAGCTGTATTAAAAATTCCACTACACAAGAAGCTCATTATGTATGACGGTGATGCATTGCAATATCAGTTTACATTTTTACAAAGAAGAAGACTCCAAGCCAAACTTGGAATGCTCAAAAGTAATGAACTATAATAAAAAACATGTGAGTTATAGCACTAATGCAAATACACCAAACAATAAGTGTGATTTGCTATACGCAAAAGTTTAAATTTGAGATATGGTCTGTTATGATGATGGTTTGCTCCCCAAAACTATTAAACTGCATAATATATGTGTATTGTTGCTAAAAAATGTTACATAAAAGCTGTCAAGAAGTTGAAAGTTACGTGTGTTTGAAAGTAAACCCATTTATTATCATTTCTTAAGAGCTTTGAAAAAAAATGTTCTTGGAACTGGATGACAAGACCAAAAATATGCTCGAATGGGTTGACACCTATGGACATTCTGGTTTAGTTGAATTTACATATGAAAATTATGATTTTAAACGAACGCTGAACCTGAACGCCCAAAATGTTTTTATAAACTAATAGCGACGCTTATTGTAGTATAAGGTGTTTGACAGGGGATTGATCAAGTAGTTGTCTATGGAAAATTAGCTGTTCCACTTCAACTGAATGGAACTACTCGTGCAAAAGTTTGAAGTATTATTATACGTTGTCTGCTAATCTTTTAAGTTCTTGTCTGAGGTCAGCAGCAGGAGTAGCAACAAAAATTCAAAATCCTGCCATGCACATTGACACAAGAATTCTCACGCAACTTAAATATTATTCTATTTATTTTGCAAACTGTATTAGTAATACAGATATTATTGTGAGATATCTAGAGACTTCGTGACATTTTTCGGAAGAGCCTTATATTCCTTCCCTCGTAATCTTGTCACCTACTGCGTGCTCCCCTGCTGTAAAACTCGAGCTTACAAGCATTAACTTGAGGAATGAGAATAAAAATATTACACATATATCTTTTTCTTATGAGCACTAAAATATACAAATTCCATTTTTTTTTTAAATAAATAATTCTTCCGTTAAAGATATTTTTCAGTATCCAAAAGAAAAATTCACAGAAAAGCAATAAAAAGTGTTTTAATAGCCAATAAGAAAAATGCTTAAAATTCCTTTTACAAAAAGTAGTCTGTAGTCAGTACTCAATACTCACATCAAATTCATCATCTCATAAGCCACCAGTGATTCACACAAGAAATGTACCACACACATATATTTTGGCATTTCCTCTCTCTCTCTCTCTCCACATCCATCTTTCACGTCTTTGAGTTGTTGAGAATTAAAAGGACACTTAAAAATCGTAAACATGACGAAAAATACCCACGATTCAACAATGAAACACGGACTGAATTGTGCTGACTGCTGCTATGCTGTTTGCTACTGTTCACGTTTTTTGTCCTCCTGCTGCTATGTACCATATTGTTATATGATTAAGCATATTGTATTGTCAATATAACATGTCTCGACATTTTTTTAGTAGACACTTTAAAACTCGAACGACTATTCCTAATCATTATTGTCATCATAACTTGTTAAAACGATGTGTTTGTTTGGTGTTTGTATGAATTTGAGATGAGATGTGATGTAAAAGAAGTTTTAAAGATTTTTTTTCTTTAGAAAAAAACAGGTACACAGTAGCAGCTTTTCTAACACCAATTAAAGCTTTCAAGATTGTGTGATTGTGGGAAATAAAAAGTGTCGTGGCAAAAATAAAAATAAAACGCTCCGGTTCATTTTTGATTTTTGGCTATTGACAGTGATTTAATTTTCTTTGTTGATTACTTCATTTAGATTACTACCTGAGAATTGAGAATATCGTGAAAAAAGAGTTAAAAAATTGGTGCATTATTACCACACAATGCTGACTTTGTTATCTTTTCATTCTGGCCCTCAATACCCAGAAATATTAAGAGAAATATTTTTAAAGCCAATGCATAACAAAAAGCGAAACAAAACATCTAGTCATTATCATCTTTGCCAAGATTTTATTTTTTTGCCTCAGACAACACAAAAATGTGTAACATTTCCCATTTTTTTATTTGCATAAACCCGCATTGAAACACTTTTAATTGTTGAAGCAAACGTCGTTTTGATTTCCTTTTTGAAAACATGTTTTTTATGCTTTTTAGTCATGCATGCAAACACGCATATTGCACTAAAAACTAAACTGTAGCAAAAAAACTAAATCCTGAACAGCTTCATCTCTCATTCGACATGATACTTTTTTTATTTATCAATAGCCAACAAAAAAATAGCCGTGTCAGGATGATAAAAAATACACCACCAACGACAATGTTTATAGTACATTATGCATATAGACTCCAATGCAGAAAAAAAGATAAACAAGATTTAAGATTTTAAACATAAAGCCAAAAAACATACAAGTTTTTTTAAATGTAAAGCCAAAAGCTGTAAAAAGGTGTATAAATATTTTGATTTAAAGTTGCATTGCATATTGTTGTTCAAACCTACCCCCAGGGCAGAAATGCATTGCAATTTTAAAGGTATGAAAATATATGTAAATGTAAATGCACCTACATATGTGTGTGTGAGATATGATACTAATTCGCTTTTTATTGGTATTGTCATCATGATTGTAATGTGCACATATTTTATATATATTCGTGTTTAAAACGTAACATAAAAAAATAGCAGTGGTTTGTATTGAAAAGTAGTCCTTTGGTTTCACATTATTACCCGCACAGCAAAAAGGAAGTGTAAGCAAAGCTGGCAGGCAGGCATACTTCAACTTGTCTCTAGAGTCAATTTTTTAAAAACTCGCCGACGACACAAGTATCACACACGACACAAGGCAAAAATAATACAATAAAATCCTTTGTACTATTATTGCCTATAGTGCAACAAGCACAATATGTGTATTATAGGTTATATTTTTTCAAATGTGTTACAAGTTACATTACATATTGCAACGTACACTCTTTTTATATTACATTATTTTTTTTGTAGGGACGACTGACGACCGAGAGAGTTTAGCCTATGCGAATCAGTATAAAGCAGGCTGAGAAAAATTTATTTAAAAAATGCATTACACATTATGATATGCATATATGTATGTATTTACCTAGGTACTCATAAACATAAGCCGTACATAAGTTTTTGTATGTCTGTGTATTGTGCAAGTGGCCATTTTTACCACTTTTCTGGGATTTTTTTAAATCCCATTCTACCACACCACTTTATTACCTGTGTAGATTTGTAGGTTCTCTGGCTGGCATTGCATTGCATTGTTGTGTCCTGTCCCTGTCTTCTTGTCTTTCAAAGTCAAAACTTTTTTTAATACTGCCCCGAGGAGCTTTGTCGCTCCTGCTGCTACATTTTTACTGTTTGTACGTAAATATATTGTACATATGCACATAACACATGCAATCATCATCCTCCAACCTTCTATTTAACTTTTTACACAAACATCATTTACACCAAACCATTTTTTAAAAGAAAAGAAGTGCAAGAATGCGTGAGTGTGTAAATTGTGGTAAAAACCTATAACAGGTCGTAAGGAGAAGGAGGATAGATACATACATGCATATGGCTGTTGTTGTCCAAGAAGAGGAAGAGCAGAGCAGGAAAAAATACAGAGCATCATCATCGTCATCATAATATCAGCCTCCTTGTATCTATGCACTAATGCATGTATGATAAATTCTCATTTAGGTAGATAGATAGATTTACACACACAAAATCACAATTTATATTTATCTTTTTTTAAACAGAATATTATCAGTGTGTGTGGAAGAATATATACATATTTATATCTTTGTTAAGTCAGCTCATTGTCAGAGTTATCCACTCTCTCTGTAGAAAAAAGGCGTATGTAGTTTATGAAGACATAAGAAAAATAGTAACTACTTGCTTCACTGTCCTTTTTTGTCCGTCATACAATCATTCTAGTTATTACAGTTGTTGTAATAATGGTAGTAGTAGTATTAATAATGATGATGGTAGTAATGATATAGCTCTGCTCTTGTGTTAAATTCTTTGTTGATTTTCTTCTAGGATCATCCTCATCTTTTTTCATCTTTGAAAAAAAAGACATGACTATATCGACCAAGAAGTTGTAATCTCCTGCATCTCTCCACTACACAACGTCGTATTATCATTGCCGTCGTCAGATCAAAAAAAATATATTTATCGTTCAAGCCCGTATACTAATAGTCTCATATATATGCAGCATGGCTATGTGACTGACTGACTATGTGTGTACGTTTTGAGCGAGATTACTACTTTGTTACGATCCACAACAACAAGCACACAGGGTTGGATAGTGAGTCTGAGGCTGCAACCCTTTTTCCAAGTTTTCAAGCTTGTCAGTGCCGTGTTGGTGTTGGTGATGTAAAGAAGGTTTCGTAACAATCTGAAGAAGAAGAGGGAGATAATAATATTTTGCTGTCGTTGCTGCTGCTCCTCCTCAGAAATACCTGTACAACAGGTGTGTATGTGTGTGTGTTTGTGTTGGTAAAAAAATAACGAGAAGCGAAGTGGAAAGAGGAATTAATATCTATTTTACTGATTGTTGTTGTGTTGTGAATAGCGGCAGATGAATAAGACGAAGGAGGGTAACAGTAACAGTGCAGTGCAGATTGTATTGTATGTACAGGTGTTATTTTTTTGTGATGTGGAGATGATGATGACGAAAAAGTGCAGGGGAAAATTTACACCGTCATCCCGAATTTGAAATCTACTGATCATCCTAATTCATTTATACCTGTAATAATATCACAACTTCTACCCAGGTGTGCATACATCTAATCAAATCTTAATCATCGTCATTGTCGTCAACCTACGCAAAACACAACCTTATTTTTTACCCATAAACGTGGATGTAATATTTTATGTGTGTAAAAAAAATAGTAAATTGTGTTATGTGAGAATTGTGTCTCTTTTTACTATTGCATGTCTGCATGCATGCGTGAGTGATTTGATCCATATTCAAATTGTTTATGTGCATTTGTTTTTTTTTATTTTGTGCATTTTTTTATAGCAGCAGCATTGGATTGGAATTGGATCTCTGCGGCGGATGTTTGAATCTACTTTGCATATTAAATACATTGTAAAGAAACGTTTCGGATAAAATAAAGTGGAGTGGAATTGCGGCGGTGGTGTGGTGGTAGCAGTGACTGATGACACAGTAAAAAAAATAAGTCAATTGAATTTGTAAAAAAAATATCAAATTTGCTTGAAGTTCATTTTCATTAAAATAAAAGTCATAAAAATAAGCCATAGTGCAGTGCAGTGTGTGTGTAAAATATCGCCCTAAAGAAATACACGTCTACAGTAAAAGCGGCTAAAAGATAATAAAAGTTTGTCTATTGAGTGAGTATAGTAAAGTGTGAAGAAAAGACATCATCAATATGATGTCAACTGTGCAATTGGGGAAACACCTGTGGCTTTTCTACTGCCTACTCCCCGTCATTTCGGCACAAACTGGGTAAGTTTCTACATAAAAGTTTTTTTAAAGATAGCAATTTGAATTCAATAAAAAACACTTTTTAAAAATGTTTTTTTTTGCTATTTGACCTAACTTTATACCTTGAATGTATGTTTTAAGCACATGTGCAATTGTATAGGTAAATTGATAGATAAAAAAATACCTATGCGCATTGATATAATATGTATGTTAATAGTCAGCCGGTAGAATTATGAATCACGACATTCGATTAAGGAATTCCTCACGACACGTCACAAAAAATATATATTTGCATGGCTAACAGTTCAATTCCACATTTTAAATGACGTGCGTAGATATATTTTTGTTTTATTATGAAAAAAGTGAAATCTAATCTTTTTCCTGTGAACAAAGCACTTTAGGAATTATGCATAGGTATATTATTAGGGAAAATGAAATGTGTCAAAATTTGCAAAATTGCAAAAATCTATGAAATTTCTTTTACTATTTATTTATTGTTTAAAAATCATTTTTTTTAGAGAAAATCGAAAAACTTTGCCATTTAAATAAATGCTTAAATATGCAATTATTGTGTAGGGGGTTAATGTTATTACTTTTTCCCAGTAAATTTTATATAGCTACATACGCATAATATTTCACAAAAAAATACTCTGAAGACAATTTAGTTTTTTTCTTGAATAAAATCAAATATGCAATTCAATAAACAAAGTACACAACATAACAATCATAGTCCTCAGTCAAAAATTTCTTTAAAAAAAAGATGACTAATTTTCTCTTTATTTTTCCCCGTTTTCAAAATCCAAACAAACAAGAAAATTCAAAAGAGCAATTTCCCTCTTGATTACCCATTTTATTTTCTCCTTCCACTTTTCTTGCTAGTTTTTTTCCCATTAAAAATCATTCATATATGTGCACATTGTGTATAAACGACAACACTGAGATCAATTACATGAGTAATTCTTTTTTTTTTAGTTTTTGGGCATTCCCGACCAAAAAAAATGCAAAAAAACATCAAATTTCTCTACCAAACGTGTGCGCACGTAAAATCTTATACTCTCTTTTGCTTGAGGATATATTCAACGCGTATTCAATGATGTTATATGAATATATGTCGATCTCCTCGCCTCCTTAAATAATTTTTAGCGACGAACATGATCATATATTTGACTTTGCTTTTTCTGATGTGTCCTTCTCATTTGATTATGTGCATAGGTATGTACCTATATAGTACTCAAAGCACTTTTCTGAGAATAGCAATATATCCTTACAATTTGAACAAGTATACACGATGGGCAACAATAACGTGGGCGTATGATGGTAATGATGATTATAATGATAATCATGTGTGTACACAAAATTCTATCCAATTGAGTCTGAGAGAGAGAGAATGACTAAATGGAGTATCGAGTTGAGCGGATTGGATGAGTGAAATGAATAATGAATAATTTCACATTAAATTCACAGTCAACAAACAGCGTTGTGTGTACTGTGTGTAGTGGATATACGAAGGGTGTTTCTAAAGTTTCCGGAAGTCTTTGATTGGGTATAACTTTTAAACGGTTGGAGCTACAGACGTCTACTTTTCCACGTATTTACCCTAAACTCTTACACACATTTTCCA
>JAITYZ010003755.1:0-15441 GCA_027744595.1 Paronellides praefectus
AATTTATACAATCGTTAATAAATAGTATGATACGCGACGCTGTCTCTACTTTAATATTTTTAATGTACTTTCACACTTAATACTAATATCTTTACGCATTTTTTGGGTAAATTACTATTGCATATCATCTAAATAATGTGTGTGTAATATTTTGGTTACTTCTTCTCCCCTCATCTTTTGGGCGAGTGAATGCAAGGTGACAACATGTTTCAAATGTGAAGTTGCTATATACAAGTAGGGCATACATAACTATATACTTTTCATTTATTGTACATTTTCTCAAATTCTTACAGTATCACAAATATTTCACAGGTAAAATTCTATGTTAGTAAATAAACGACGATAAGCCGGATAATATTCATTAATTAAAATTAAAAACTTTTTAAAACAAGCTGATATGGCTTGACGGTATTCACGCTCCCCCTGAAAAAACATAAACGAATATCATTAATTTTTCAATTTTGTACATCCATTCTATTACATCCATAGTTAATAATGTTTTTTTAAGATTGAAACTTACTCCTGACTCGTAGTACTTGGCGGCCTGAGTAAACAAACTTTGAAATGCAAGCATAAAGTCTATCACACTAGTAAAATGCTCCGGCTGACCAAGGCACAGTCTCTCTCTGATGTACTTCAAATGAACTGGAGCTGTTCCATACTTCAACTGCAACACCAATGCATTAAGATGAGTTAAACTTTTAACCAAAACAATATTAATGCACTAAAATTAATACATCAGCTCAGTTTTTTGTCTGAATTGGAAACTTACCAGAAATCCTTCCGGATACAAAAACCTAATTGTAGGGCTTTCTGGAATTTTGTAACATTCCATTACAAACTTACATGCCAATAAATAGTGGCGTTCATTTGACTCAGTTAGCGGACACCCTTCTGAACCTGTGAAATCAGAACGTTGAGAGATTTCGTCCAGGACACTTTCCTTTGATGTTTCATAGTTACATCTCCACTTGGCTTCATCTTCAGGGACTTTATTTAATATTGGTAAATGACATTTCAGATGGAAAACTTTTGGACAGAAATCACAGCAGACCATTGTTTCATCTCCGCCGTCGCGGCACACCGCACAATAATCTTCACTTTCATCAGCATTGCTAATTTTCATTTGACCTCGTCCCTGGATAGGAAAATCGCAAGATTCTGGAGTGATTTCCTCGAAAGAGGATTTCTGAACTATGAATTCGGTTTTGATACATGTTACTTGCCCTTTATCAGCAGCATTGATATTCATCAATTCCTCCTTTTGCGTCTCATTTACTCCAATTTTTATTAGACATTGTCCATCAATAGAATAAGTGCGACGTTCTGGAGTGATTTCCTCGAAAGAGGATTTCGGATCTATGAATTCGGTTTTGATACACGTTGCTTGCTCTTCATCAATAGTATCGATATTCATTAATTCGTCACTTTGAGTCTCATTCCCTGCAATACAAAGCCTAGTGGGATGTTCATCCGACTTATTGTCCTCATCAGCGGCCGAGTTCTTTTTATCATCATCAGGCATACACAGCAACTGACATTGGTTATCACTTTCGTTTATGCCATTCATTGTAGCAACTACTTCTAAATTCTGTGGCTGACAATTGGAATGCGTGCTAAAGTTGGTGTTGCTTAACGCGGAAGGAAGAGTTTCTAAATCACCTTGATCGCCTGATGTACACCTGTACTCAAGTTGACAATGCTCAGATAAGCATTTTGTAGCCTCAATATTGGATGACGTGTCCAGAAGAAAACCGCATCCCTTGTCCGTATATCTGTCAAATTGAGTTGTGAACTTCTTGTCTGTTTCGCTGAGCCATTGTAAATAATTTTCATATTGCCTGCAAGATACGCATTTGAACTCACATTTAGTTAATATTTCCAGGACTGATACATATAACGATACACGAAATTATTATTACACGTACTTTAAAAATACAGCACATGCAGTATCATCTCGATTTTCAAGTATTTCTTCAACGACTTGAACAAAGCGTTCAGTTGATGATTTAGAAAGATTTGCACATTTGCTTCGCATGTGCAATATTGACAACCGTTCCGTAAACAGATCATTAGCTTTTCGTATCAGCTCATCCTTCCTTTTGGCAAGTATCAAGATCATACTATAATAAAACAATGGGAAGACAATATTCATTAGATAATTAGAGAGATGAGTAAATCGTTACCTACTTATGAAGTCAGTTGCGCCTTTTAACGAATAGACAGAAGGTGGGGGATATTAGCGTTGTTAATATTACGATATTCTCCGTGCTGGGGCACATTTGAAGCAAGAGATTCAAAGACTTGACTTTATAAATTATGTTTTCATACTTTACATATAATTTGCTATAAATAAACTTACGACTCAAAGTGGTCTTCTATTTCGTTTTTGATTCTATCAAATTCCACAGTCGAAAGTACATCCCTTTTACTTCCAATCTCCTTTCGTGCAAGATCAAGTTTTTCCATCAGTTTCCTATAGTTGTGAAGCCCATTCAAAACAAAGTTTTGATGAAACTATTCAGATTTAACGTTTGTACAAAGAAAGAATGTATTCGAAATTAAAAAAACAAGGTACACACCTTGCCAAAGAACCTTTTGATATCAGTTCTTTCTTTTTGCTTTCTACATTAGACGCAACATGCGTCGCATGATCTGGAAGGCACATGTCACAGATTTTCACATCACACGTATGGCAATAAGAAGCACACATTTGTGAATGAGTCTTGCACTTTGATTCCTCTTCCTTCAATTTTGCAATGTATTTTTCTTTTAGATCTTCCAAGTTATCCACTACCACGTGCGTTCGCGTTGCTATCATTTGCGGATGAAGCTGACAAAGTTTGAAATAAATCTGTTTAAAAATCGGAAACTACCGAAAGCGAGATTACTAACTATAAAGGTTTTTAGCAAAATAGATTTGTAAAATCGAAGGTAAAGTGCTGTCAAATTTCTGCTGGGGATTAACTCAATTGGAATGGGCAACCTAAAGATTACCCTCTTGAATTAGTATGCTGGATGACCCAACGGGTCTCCATGAGGGACCCTACCCGTACATGTTGAACCCGACTGAATATTCATAATGAATTTCTATTTCCAATTTTTTGCAAAGTTTTGATAAAAATGTGATATAATTAACCCACTATTTAACAAAACCAATATTATAATCTTCACAAGCGTAAATTCTTTGAGTACATATTGTTCACATTTCAGTAGTTCTGTTAGTTACGTAGTCATTGTCAAAAAATGCAGATGAAATTTGTTTAAGAGTTTACCTCCTTACACTGGTTACAAAGGTACGCAGGGCATTCTGCACAGTAGGAAGTGCCTGGTCTGCCCCAGATACAATTTTCACAGGTGAAATTGACATCAATCAACGCCTTTTTCTTGAATAGCAAATGATGTGGAACATGTTTAAGCGTCAAATCCTCCGATTCTATTACTGCAGAACATTCCTTACATTCAAGTTTTGAACCTGTAAAAAATAAATTATATATGTAGTTATTGTTCCTTTCAGACAATATTTTTCTTGTTTAAAAAACTTTAATCATGAATGAAATGTTAGTAGTACTTTTTGATTCGTGCTTCAGTCTTGTAACGCATGAGTCCGAACAAATAAAATGTAAGCATTTTAAATTGATAACTTGTTGGTTCTCAGAAATCTTGCATCCAAATATGCACGAAAACCAATCGTTTGCGAAACCATCATTATTATGACCCTCATTTTCCCTGACATGTGTATCTGAAAAAGTGGAATAATAGGTACAACATTAATTATTATACAACAAATCACATATATGACAATGAAATGATGACAATCACTAAACCCAACAAGAATGACAAGACAAACAAACAAAGATACCATCTTACCTGGTCCATCATTAAAAGATGCCGACATGTCTGGTAGCATTTTAGACAACGCCATTCTGGAAAGGATATCCTAAGGAAATTTTCCTTGTCAGTAGGTTAGGTGAGTTACCTAGCCTAAAGTAAAAACACAGGGATGCTGTCTCGACCGGAAGGTTTTACTCCTACACCTGAACATTTATCTACTACAACTCAGCCTCTCATCTCAACCTTTATCCACAACTGAGATATAATCGGGAGGAAATGCAACAACCTGCATAAATAAGCTAAAATAAATGTATTAACGTGAAGAACATTTAATAACGGCTATACCTACAAATAGCTTATTTAAAACTGTACGTATTATCAAAACGACGACCTATTCTTTCGCTTAAAATTCTTAACTGTTTAACCTTTAACCACCAAAGGATGATTTGTTTACATTTGTTGTCCACTTTTAACACTGCACTACGCTCTACTACCTACACTACAGTGAGACCAAATAGTAAAAAGTGAAAGAGTTTCGCTCTCTCTCTTTTGCTCGCTCATATGCTTATATATGGCTTTCCAAATAGCCAATTTGAAGAAAAACTTTGTTGCCTAGGTTGCATTTATAAAGACGCGCCATTTCTCTCCTGCTTTGGGATAATGTTGATTCGAACTTTGTTGCGTCATTACACTTGAGCGTCACTCGGCTGTATTTAAAGTAAACATGTTTTTCATATTATGTGCTTGTGTTGCGCACACTTGAGGCACAATTGCAATTTTGTAAATGGTCCTGAATTTTAGGATCTGATGATCCTCTTTAAAGTCAATCTTCAGCCTATTGATAATGAATGGCTTTACAAGTTGATGAGCAATATCGACTTGCATTTATGTTTCACAGTAGAGTGAATAGCGATTCTTTGTCACAAACTGGATTTCATGCATGCTAACGTAAGCAAGTTTTTACGCAGAAGAACATATTCAATGGCAAAGAATTCAGGTTTGCGATTTTAAGATATCAAGTTGACCGATCTAAGGTCCTAAGGTATCGGTTGCTGAAAACAGAATTAAAAAATTCGTAACCGTTCTTGAGTTATAAGTTTTCCTCAGCCTTCGGATGAGGCGGGGATCTGGGTTTCGAAATGGAGCAAGCTAAGGTCCTAAGGTACCCATTGCCGAAAACAGAATTCGAAACCGTTCTCGAATTATCGCGCGAAGTGCCGGCCGGCCGGAACATTGCCTAAAGTACACTAAAGTGCTTCTAATAATGGTCTCATCAAGGTAATCGATCTACTTTCACAATATGACGATGAATGAATTATTAACGGTTTTCGTCAATTTGATAACCGATTACAGATTCGCAATCTATGTAGAAACTGATTTAGAAACACATAATGCCAACGCAAAGCCTTCTGACACAACTTGAATGTTAAGCTAAAGCATGTAGTACTTGATGATGGTGTCGCATGTGGGAGTGGGAACGGCTCTTGTGGCAAACGGCTTGTGTGTCGGTCCTTATTTACATCCCTCTTTCCAAACGTCGACATTTAGAAACCCAACGCCAGAAAATTGATGGATGTAATGCAAAATGTGCAGATATCACACGTTCATATTTCGATACCTTTCATAAGCACGTGCACGAGCCCCGTGAACTTTCATCGCAGAGTATTGATAAAGATAAACAATGAGTCCATTAAAAGGATATGTAGGCAGAGGCGGACTTCTGCTGGACGTTCAATTTTGTTGGCGAAAGAAAAGTGATAAGTTATCACAGTTATCAGTGATAACCGAATTGTTCGGTATAAAATAAAATTTGGAACACCTTAGATACATTTTGATGCGGCGTATTTATTATAAAAAGATTGCATTTAATCCAACAACATTAATTTTTAACCTTGCAGTAGCAGCAAATTTGATCTTTGCTTATTTATCAAGCAACATATTCTCACCCTTTTTCGAGTTTTCATCATGATCATCAATGTAATAAATGGAAGCTTAACATGAAATTATTACAAATATATCATTTTCACGTGTTGCATAATTAATATTTTAACTAAAATGATAACAAAATTTTGATATAGATAACTACAATTATGGTTAAATTCCTTAACATATTGTGTATATTTTATTATTCAAATGTAGTCAGTGGTAGATTTTTTTCTGGTTGTCTTTCCTTCATTAATTTCAGCAAATAACGTTAGATAAAAATTATTTAGAACCGCAAAGTTCCATCTAAGAAGAATATGTCGTCGGTCGGTACAGTGTCTATCCGCACGATAACCTTTACAAATTTTGAACTTGTATTTTTACAACTGATTACATTCCACCCTCTGGGTACAAGCCTAATGGTTTTCAGCCACCTGCGCGCCGACTACCGACCCCATGGGTGAAACACTATTTTCCATTCCACTTATACCAACCCAACGAATTATATGCCTACTTAGATTATCTTTTGTAAAATTCGTAATAAAGTCAATAACGAAAGCTTCTGACACATCATTCGAAAAACCTTATCTAAATACAACGTGTAACACCCAAAACTATTATAACCTTGTTCCTTCAATGTGACCCCTTTCAACAGCGACGGGCTAATGTACGTGTATGCATAGTATCCAATATATGTCCTTTCTGTAAATACCTTCAGGTCGATAAACTTTAACAGATTTTCTACAACCAGTTATCTTCTATTTTAACTGACTCAGTTTTCTTTTCTGCGACGACTAGTAATTTTAATTACGTTTTTACTGCAGCGGTTCCAAGTTATATGATATATATCAGATGTGTTTACACAGAAGTAGCTGGCGAAAGAATAATTAAGCAGATAATTAATACATTATTTACATAGCAACACCTTGATCAGGTAGCTGGCTACTTGTTGCGTATTTAAATTTTGTGGTATCTGTCCGTCCGTGTTACACTTATGTTTTCATTATAATTTTACTACGTTTAAATTGGTAATATGTTTTAAGGCAAAAGTCAAGTTTTTTGTCATCTAAAATTGTCAAATCTATCTATTTAAGTTACGTTCACGATGCTAACAGAACACTTTCCAGCAATGCCGCATGATAATTGCAATGGTAAACACCAATTATTTTTTAAATTCTGCTTACAGATGGATAGGGAGGATGGTAATATGGCTTTAGCATTGGCTTTTTCATACTCAGTTTGTTCTTCAAAATTGGCGTGGCCATTAAAAGTGTGACTTGATTAAACGAGCACAATACAGATAAATGGTAATGCATATTCTAACCCATGTCGTAAGGTTCTGTAAGGAGTTGAGTGAGTAGTTCAACCTTTTATTGATGTAATTCGAGCTATACTTTTTACAGATAATTCTTCCCCTCGGTGGACACCGGAGTTAACATGATGGGCCATCGAAATGTTCAACGCAAATGTAAAAATATGAAAAAGTGATATTAAAGAATGAATGCAAAGCCAATGTAAATACGCGTAGTGAGCATTGCATTGGTATAGCGTCCTGGTGACAAAGTGGATGGCCACGACCTATTCAAATACCTAACATTTTTGCGATAGGCTAATTGGAGGAGTAAAGGTCAGCCTAATTAATTAAACATCAGCAGCGTTACAAGTTATTAAAAATTATAGTGTATCAAAAACTTCAACTTTTTGGCAGTTCCTTGTCTTGTTTGCTAAAAGTTTGCTAGCCTTATTTATTAAATTAAAAATTATGATAACAACAAGAGTGGTTTGCACAATTGGAGTAATAATAATATTTAAGTGTAAGTATTATGGTGCTTTCTTTAATTCTTTGTATTACATTTGGTTAATTGTGTATAATATTAGGGATCTCGCAAATATTAGTGGTAGAATAGAAAAGCTACAAGGTCGTGGGTGGTGCAGCACAACTATTGTGTTGCATGCAACAAGGCTAAAAACACAACAAGGTCGTAATATGCTAAGAATTTTGATTAAATCTTCTGGTTCATATTTTAAAACTATAAAAAAGTAATTTATCTTTTAGCCTTTTAAAACAGGTAACACGGACGCGTATTTTTCTTCTTTTATTCCTCATGTCTACTGATGTTATTACTGTTACTCAAGTGTCATTGTAAAGTTCGTGTGTTACGAACCTCCTGTGCAACTCCTGTCCGTGTGTTAAAATCCGTTATTTGTATTTTAGAAAGCCTATATTCTATCTATGTAGTTTTGCGGTGATGTGTCTTACAAATTTACTCTATCTTTAAATATTTTGAATATATCTTGCCTATCATCCACTTTTCATTTGCTCAAATGAGGATGTGGGGGGTATATCCCTCTTCAAAGTCAACTTTGGATTTTAATTTGACTAGGAAGGAGTGTGAAGGAGAAGTATAATGAAGGAGGTTTGCACATCCAACAATTTTACACCCCATTCTAAGACTTACCACCACGTAACTCATGTCATTTACACAAAAAGAGTATCCAGTTATTTATATAATTGTTATTCTTCAGTCTCTCCTACTCTAACATTATTTGCTGTATAATATAATATTAAAAACTACTTTATGTAGCTTTTTAAATTTGAAAATTATGCTGTGTTCGCCAAAGTGGTCGCTCCCTTAACGTACACGTCAGGCTCAACTTTAACATGTGTTACGCAGCTACCACATAGCTAAGAATAAGTATAAATTGTAATAATTAATAACTATTTACTCAACTATTTATAACTAGCTAAACTTCAAAGGAACTCTTTTAACATACTTACATACATAATATGTATCCTACTTACTAAAAAAAGCTACCTTTTATACAGCTACATATCTCCTTAATTATGTACGCAAATATTCTTATAAAATCCTAATAAAACACTCACCCGATACATTTAATACATGATGTATTTTTCTAACTGTTTTGGTAGCAAGGCAAGTACAATTAGTAGTAGTGCAGTATATCGCATTTAACTTATTGGCTCAATTATTCCTTGTAACGTACGTAGTTTTCTAGTGCTACCTAATTAAAATAATTATTAGTATTTATTGGAGAGAACGTACAAAGTTTTATTTGGTACAAGTTTACTTTTTCGGGCACGTCGGACAACTTATTTCGTCTTTAAAATATGACTATTTTGTTTAAAATACTTTTTCATTTTCTAAAATGGTGACTGGGCAAAACATGATGACCACTTAAAAGGTTGGCTAGTACGCCAAAAAGCAGCTACCTAATAACATGTTTCTTTCTTTCTTTCTTTCTATTAATCCAATGCGAATTCGCAGATGCGATGCTGGCGACCAGAAAAAACCTTCAATTGAAATCTATATCATTTTTATGAGCTAGCTTTGTTTATATAACCACTCTCACAGCTGCCTCGGTTTCCTCTACATTCCAATTAATTAGCTGCTTCATTTTTTTGTGAAATGTTCATGGTTGTTTTAACACCCTTGCTTGCCATTTCCTTGCTAGCAGCCCTGCTAAATAGTAAAATTTGTTTTAAGGTAAATAGTAAAAATATAAAGCAATGAGTTGGCTATAGGATTTTTATGATGATAGTAAAATGGTATAAGACACTTGAACTTAAAAGCGGTAGTGGTATATATTACAGCTGCGTAGCCCTAAGGGTGTTCCCTACACGAACTTATCTAATCCAAATCTCTATGTGCTACTCGCTAAGGTGGCCAAAGAGTAAATCAAGTTTTGGGGCTACACAAAGGCCTATGTACATAAAGAAGGGCTCTCGTCGTGCAGCAGTTCTCAATTCACGAGGATAAGAGCAGCTTGACACGCTCCTACCTATTATTCCATGCCATTCTTAAGATTTATACTTGTTGCCTACTCCACCCACTCTCATACATTCATTAGCATTATTATCAATAGCTACATCAAAAAGAGACTGCCTAGCTAAAATAGTTTTTATTTTACAGAATATTTAATACTAATAATAATAATAAACTTAATAAAAATAGGAACATAGTTTTTAGGCCCAACTCCATGTTTTAGAAGCAAGTCAATCTTAATTTTTGTAAAATGCAAAGGTGATTTTCGCGTTGTTAACTGGCCACAAGCTAGCCAAATCAATAGCGCTTTCCCTTCTAAAAAAATGATATATTATTTGGAAATTTCTGAAGAAAAACTATTATCCAGAAGAGGAATATTTAAGACTGCGACACCTAGAATGTATGCATGTTTAGCGAACTTCAATTTTATGTAATTTTGCTGCTTATAGCATTTTCCCCTTTATTTGGAGAAAGCAGTGAGTGTGTAAGATAGACAGAGAGAAAGGGGCGGATAACTATAAGTATATGTTAGGGTGAGTGTAGGTATATACATAAAAAGGCCTAGCGGTTTAAAACTATTTTTTTTAATTATAACAATAATATAATTTAACTGTAGGCATATTTTTCTTGTATTGCGTCGTTAGAAAAGCCTTGCTCTTCTTTTCATGTCATTTCTTCTCCAACCCGGCAGTCGATAGAACTCTACCCTGCTCATGTGGAAAATTGCGTCAAATTCCGCCTCGCTTAGGTGTCTCTGCAAAACAATAAAACAGGATTGAGAGTTAAATTTAATTCTTTTGATTAAAAAGTCATCGTTTGGAACCAATTAGACCACCACCCAATAATGGAAGGTCAAGAAGGGATTCACATATGTTTTTTACCCTTCTATTCCTGCCGCACCCATCGAAATCTTAATGAGATATTGACAGGTGATCACTGATCAGAAATAGAAATCATAACAGCACATTACTGTCCGCATTATTCATTCCATTAATAACAGTTAAAAGTCAACAAAATAAATCAAATTTGTAAAGTGAAGGGTAGCGTTTAGGGTGCTAGAGCTACAAAAGAGCTCAGCTCATTAATCATGGAAAACATTCCGCGCTCAATGACCCGCAGCAAAAATGGCAGACTCGAACATATGGACAACTAGATACGTGGATTACTAATATGTTTCCATTTTTTGTTTGCACTTCTTCAAATCTCAAACTTCAAGAAAGTAAGAAAAACTCAATTTCATTCTTCGGCTAATATTATCGGTTCCTCCTGACAACTTTACTACGATACATTAATAAATAAAAATATCAAACCTCCAAGTTGTTTCGATCCACGTCCGCTGGCAAACGATAGTTGGAGGTCATTAGTAAATGGTATGGGTACACTTTGAGTGGCTCAGTGGACATGACCGGTGTCATATTTGGTAGGGAGCGGCGAAGGTGCGGACTTGCGGATGGATATCGGAACCCACCCGTGTATGTAGTAGAACTTCGAATGTCAGCACCCTACAATCAAAATTACATGTGAAAATATTTTAACAATATATCTTTTACCAAGGATTTCCAACTAAAAACGGTTTTCCAAGTTTATAACCTAGGGAAGAGGGGTATATTTATAATTTGCTTTTTCAACGACGGGGGGCATATGAAGACAATGCCAAAGGCACTCAACACATTTTTTTTGCTAAAAACATGTTTTTGTAAGTGTTCGTCTCTAAATTCCACCGTTTGTTTCCAGCCGCCAACTTGTGAGCCCAGTGGACGAGGATAAAAGTGTGTTAGTAGTAGACAGTGAATGTTTGAATAGTTTTGAATAAGCGATATTAACCTGAAGCAAGCAACGCCTCTCATTTGAAAGCCTTTCACAACTATTCAACATGTCAATTTCGAGCTGAAAAGTATTACATGGGGGCTTGTTTACGAGGAATACGAATAATATTGATAATCAAAATACGAGGTTTTGGTAATGGTGTTTGTGCTGTTCTCTGTGCCAGATCCCCCCTGGGAAGGGTTTCCACACTATTAAAAATACTAATTGCGATCTCAAAATGAGAGCTGTCGTTGACACGTCGAGTACTAATTTGACTAATTTGAAAAATAAGGGTTGATGCCCACTCCTCCCCAGATAAACACAAACGGATTACTGCCGCTTCAGTTTTTAGCAGCTACAAAGTTATAGTTTCATAAATGATAGATCAATTTAATGTCAGTTAACTAACCAAAGCACGTCGATCCGCTTCCGTGATGGATCCGGTAGAGACTAAAATTAGGGTTTTCAAAAGAGACGTTGGTTAAATAAGTAGTCAACCATTTACTTTTTAAGTTATTATTATTTTTTGTTTGCTTACTGTCAGAACGAGCACTACTAAACTCTGTGCTGTGGGTCTTTTCCCCCATCGCTCCAAACGGATAGTCCGCCTTTGAATATTTTTTTTACAAAAGAGTACCCAAAAATTACACACCGAATACTTAAATTTAGACAAGTCACTCTAATACACAAGATAGATTTATTTATTTAGCTGCTCATTAACTACTCGCTAGAATAGTTATAGAGATCGCTCCGAATGTCCGGTGTCTGTGCTCTCCTGCCAACTCTGTTGTTCAACCGATTGAACCCAAACTTGGTATACAAGTAAATACCTTAGGGGATGACCTCAACCCACACCAATTTTCACCTCAAAGTGAAATCATCAAGGTGACCAATTTTCATCTCATGACGATGGTCCAAATCATGCCGGTTTTGCATAATTTTGATTACGTCATTTAATTACGGAAGGATCTCAATAGCTATTCTAGAGAATAGTTTTTACATACTACAATAGTTTATTTCACTCTAATTTTTAGAACAATCCACTGGTCGTTTAATAACGAACCACCTATGCCTACACATTTTATTTTTTCAGCGGAAACTTTCACATTTTATTGAAAGGAATGCTCACTACAAACGGATTCCCAATCTGCAATTGTCTTGATTGAATGTATCGTCTTTAATCTAACCACTTGAATAAACTTGGCAAATTAAAATTGTCAACCGGACCAACAGTTTGATGAGCCTACCTTCAGTCATTATTTCACGAATTTAAACAGCATTTTACAATTTTCCCATAAAGCAGCAGCCCAATTTTCAAGCAACGTGCTAACGATTAACCGACCCTGCAATACTAAATACCCCTACTATTAATAAGGCTATTCCTTCCGTCACACAAAGTGGCCAATTTGCAGTCATCCTTACCTCGCTCTTTCACCACAATCCGAGCTAACTTGTAGTTGAATACACAATCTTTTCCAGCCACCAGTTTAAAAAAAATAATATTTCACTTGGGAATGAAAAAACTGAATTGAAAATTCATACTAATTCATACTAGTTTCATAATATTTACAAGGCTCATCTGAGCTGACCTTGACTGTTTGTTCAATCTTGTCCCTGCCAACGTGATGTTTATTATTAAATGGAATTTATTTTTGGTACATTTAAAAATGAGTTTATTTGTTTTAAAGGAATTGTGGCTTGCTAGTCATTGAGTCATTGTGTAAGCTCAACTGCAAAAATGTTGGTCTCGTCGTGGAAAGATATGAGGCAAAGGATATTTGTATTTGGTATTAGCGAGCGGGACAAGATTTACCCGAGTGTTATGAAAGCAGAGGGTTAGATAACCTAGTTTAAAAATAGTCCAATATGCATATAGCGATATTATAATTAGGTATGTTTACGGGACCTCTCCAAAACAATGATGGACTTGTTAAATGAGAATAAGATTTTATCGTAATATTTTGGCTGAAAGGGTCAAATATCAATTCTTACGGTCAAAGCAGCTTGGCTGGAAGCTCCGCCAACACTGCTGAAGGTGTGAGATCTTGGAGCCAAAGTGTAGCCGGGTTTCGGTGCTTGCCTCAGCGAGCTCACCACTACAGGCGTGTCATAGTAGCAAATGTCACAAGAGTGGATAGACAACGAATAAAAAATCAAATGGTTTATAAAGGTAGGAGTAGTAGCCTCATTAATTTTCGGTGCTTCACTCCTCTCACATGTCACGTACGTTATATCATCATCAAAATATTACAAGAACATTTACTTAAGGGAACTCTTTTTTTTGACACCCCAACGCTCCATAACCCTACCCCTCCAAGTTCACAAACTTTTAGTAAAGGAAACTGTTTATACATCCCAAGCCGAGGCTCAAGTAGTTGGGGGAATGTGACAAATAACTAAAAAATTCAACCACAACAATAACTACACACAATACTGCAACTACTAAATCAACTTAACGCTGCTTTGCGATGCTAATAATAGGTTATAAAAACTCGGATTGGTTGCATGCATCAAAAATATTTAGCAAAAAATTAAAACTGTTAAGCTATTCAAGTGCGAAATTTGTTTTAGGCATGTTTTTAATTTTAATTACACAGCTAAATCAATGCAACTACAAAATAAATAAATATATTGTTTCAATCTTCCTGCCTAATCATAAGGCATATTATGACATGTTATAATTTTGTGAAAGACATAATGACCGCTCTCTGTCTTTTTGTCCGTAAACTTTTCTCTTTGTACCGTGATAACCCGAGATTTTTGAATGTTTCCAATGTTTGAACCGTGTCCAACATTAACCTCGTACAACCTCCAATGGAGGTCACATAGTCACATAACGGCATTCCGTGACGGAATTTCCGTCACTTTGATGACCTGTATCAATCAAAAGTGACACTTGATTCCCAAATCCCATTGAAGACTAACACAAAAAAAACAATTGCAACTCTGACTCCATCTCGTGCCAACTCAGATGGAGGTGGGAAGCTGTGATTGTTTTCGCGTAAAGAGGGTGACATTGGGAAACAAGTTTTAAATACTTGACCAGGTCTCGAGTAGCTTCATTTTAGCTTACACGGTAAATTATTAGTAAGAAAACGCCTGTTTACTCACTCGCCATTTGAGGAAAATTGCATTTTAATTGAAAAAATAGTGCTCGTGTGGCATTAAGGCAATTAGAGTGAAATAGATAAAATTAAATCAAAATAACTATTTGTAATTTTAGGGCACAAATTAAACACAACCAGCAAAAAAAACAACAACTTACAATCATTCCAGCTGGACCACCATTTCTACCAGCTGCAGGTAGCGTAGCGGATTTCAATCCGTAGCCAGGTTTAGGCGCTGTTCGCAGAGATGAGACCACTATTTTTACACATATTTAAGGCACACACATGCAAAAACTTAAATGTTAGTAAAGTAAAGAATAAAATAAAGAGTAAGAGGCTTTTATTTCAAATAAGAAGCAAGTATTTAGTATTTTCGTTGAAACAAGGAAGGAAAGGGAGATAGAGAAGCGGAAGTGATTGCTAATAATTTGAGGTGTTTGTTCGCATTACAGACTGCTTATTTAAATCATGCGTAGGTATTCTTGGTTTCCATTTCGGGAAAAAAGTTGGGATTAAACGTGCGCAAAACCCCAAGCCAATAGGTACGCACATTTTAAGGGAATTGATAGTAAACAAGAGGAGGAGAAGAAAATACGCCGTTTCCCAGAGATAAATGTCCCCGAATAAACAATACTTGTTTACGAAGAATGAAACAATTGTTTGTTTTTTAGATAAAACTGAATGACAGCTGCCATACATACCATTGTATGCTGGAATGGTACCAACAGACCGGCCAACAGAGGATCTGTAGCTGGAACATCGATCTATCTCGTCCTCTTCCCAGGGTCTCGGATGGTCTAAGTTTCTAGATGGCGCTGAAAAGAATGTGGTCTTGTCTTTGTAAATGTTTCACATGTTCAAAACTCATTTTTTTATGTTCTTTATGACCTTGAAAAATGATAACAATGAGTCATAAATTGTTTTGCGGTAATGTTTGGGGTCATCTTCCGGTTTAAAGACTGAGTCTGCCTCGTCTTCATCTTCAG
>JAITYZ010003756.1:0-13089 GCA_027744595.1 Paronellides praefectus
TAAATTTTTAACTAAGTTTAGTCGGGTAGTTTGCTTTTAAAAGTCGGGAAGTTGGTCTAAATGTCCCTAGAAAAAAGTCGACAAGTTGGACAGTCTGACAACATGGCGCCTTCGACCATACCACCCCTACAACCAGCACAATCCATTAACCTTTCCCGATTCCCAACCATGCCCACTATGTAAACCAAAACCGCACAACAACAAACAAAGAGAAAAGCAAACTTACACAACACAGTAACGTTTTAACATGGCTTGGTCTATCTCACGTCCAAATTTTGGGTGCGCAATAATTAAAACTTTTTTGTGTGTCAATTGCAAGTTTAAAAATTTCAAAGCTATCTCTCTGAAGTATACTCTTTTTATTTTCATTGATAAGTATCAAAAGCAATCAATTTGATGACATTACTTTGCTGTCTGTCGATAGAAAAAAGAAAGCATCATCGATCTAAAAAGCCAAAAAAGTTGTTTCTGTCCGCTGTCCTATAATCAATCTGATAAAACAAAGGCTTATACAAATACACATGTGAATTATAGAATGCATGCCCCCCCTCCACTCCAGAAAAAATCCAATGAAGTGAAGTAGAGTAGAACATACAGTAATATTCATGACATTTCTCCATTCCATTCCCTCATAATACATATGACGTACTCTATATACTGCAAAAAATGTACAATGGAGTGCCCTTATAAATTATTCAAAACGCACTTTCCATCCACTAATGACAAAAAAGTAGCTATTACGCTATACGTGTTTGGGTAGCCTTCATCAAGTCAAAAAAAGAAAAAAAAAACAAATGGCAAGCTATATTTTAATTGAAGTTATAGGAGCTGTGACGTATTTATCTATATTATAGTGTGCTTGTACAAATATTTAATATATGGGAATGAGTGATGAGCTGTAAGTGCAAAAAGTTTTTTTTACTTGGTGGTATGGGTGGTGGTGGTGGAATTATCAAAGCCAAGGCGGAGGTGGAAAATACTTAGAATAGCGACAAGTATAGAAATGTAACATGTAACCTATTTAAAGTCAGAGTTTGAAAATATAACCTTTAAAAATACGTATACGTCACTATAAGTTCCCACGTCATTGTCATATATGCATAGGTACCTACATATTTTAAACCATAAATAAGGTTTGTAACCGTAATCCTTTAAAAAAAATTGAATATAGGGTCGGATAGGAGCAGGAAGGGCTTTGATGTTTGAGGTAAATGAAACCGTCAACACAGGGCAACCCCCTGGGCAGGAGCTGCTGATGCGCGGGTTGAAATGTGAATTGCTTGACCATAGCTATTTTATAACTTTTTTCCAATTTTTGCCAAAACAAGAAAATAAAGTGCAAAAAATGAAATGAAATAGTTATTAGCAGGCGGTAAAATACTGTTTGTAAAGCAAGGAATCCAATCATCCTCATCAGTATGGATGCATGTTTGAAGTAATCAGAATCAAAATGTCAAATTCATGAGGAGACTCAACTGTCAAATTTCATTATCGATCTTGTCATATCCAATCCATATACCTACCTGTATTCTATTTTCCTTTTATTTCAAGCATTTTTTATGTCATTTTAGCTGTGTCACTTAGAGCATCAAAGTGAACTTTTTATTTATGGCGATTCAAGTCCTGTCTTTGCTACCAACGTATATGACATGTAATGATAAAAATTGTCACTTTGCCACGTGTGATGCTTCCGTCGCTTCAATTTTACACGATTTCTTCTTTTTTTTTTAACAAACTGGCTGTCTAGAATGAGCTGTTTTAAGAAATTTTTCGGGTAGATTTTTCCTGTAGTAATCACTTGTCATTCATTATTGCGCGCTCTCATTCATTTCTATAGTTTTGACTCGCTTGGTCTACATACACAAGTATGCTCTTCGTTATAAAATAACTATATTGTTATAAAACCACTCTACTACTCAATTACTCTTAGTGAAAGGAAATAATGTTATTGTTTCAAATTGGATTGGTATACAATTATATACTGTGTATAGTGTAGGTATGTATAATAATTAATAATTATTTTTTGCTTTTTTGAAGCGTAAATAGTAGTCACGAATCAATTACAAATACGTTTTCTTTGCACTTTTCGTGTTTGTAGCATTCCCAATAATTATTTTTGTGCAATGTTTCTTAAAATGGTTGTGAGACGAATGCAGGGATGAGTTGAAAAAAAAACTTGCACAAGCATTTCAAAATCTCAAATCATTTTATTGAACTATTTGGACGTCAATAAGTTTATATAATTTCATTAAAAATAGAAATCTAAGATGCAGATAAGAAAGCTAGGTTGCTGGTTTGGATTTGGACTTTATACTATTAAAATTACACGAAGGTTCAATATAAACATTTCGTAATAAATATGATATGGTGTAACTGATACTCCACCAACAGAAGAATTATACATTGTTTAACACGTGCTAAAGTGCATATATATTTTTTTTAGGAAAAAAAATCCGCATTTAGAGAAAGAGAAACGCGCTGCTGCGTGTTTGCATCTTTGCTTTCTCCTCCTTTTTCCGGCTTATTGGCGTTGCTTGTGTGTGGTGGCAAGTAGGAAACCGCGATAAATTCTCTTGTCGTGATTTATGTTTCACGCTTTACAGCACAGATTTTCTCGTATTTTTTTTCTTCTTTTGTGCTGAGTGCTGATAATGCTACAACAGCAGTAGCACATATTAATATATACATACGCATACTTCCCAGTGCCAGAATTGACAATGAGAAGGGGAAAAAATTGTTTTTCTCCAACAAAAACATAGAACTATTTCCGACAGCAATATACAAAATGGAACATGATAATAGTGTGTAGCTGTTGGCCCTCTAAAATGTTTGCATTTCCAACAAACAAACAAAACCAACTTGAGTAATTTACGTGAATGAATGTTCAGTACACAGTCACAAAAAATGTCACGTTGATGAAGTTGAAGTATACGTGAGTTTGTATTTTGAGTGTGCAGAGACCATAAGACCATATTAACCGCAACTTTCTTTTGTGTCGACATTGCTGTTTTCAACTCCATTTGTATTTATATATTTATGCATATGCCTCTGTGAAGAAAGCACAGAAAGTAAAAAAAAGAGAGAAACTAAATGGCGACAAATAAAACACAGAAAGCCCACTTATGTATTTGATATTTGTTTTGTAAAAAAAATTAAAATAATTCTGAAATTTGCAACTGGTGCAAATTTTTATGGAAACCCATTTTCTTTTATTGGAAACCCTAAATATAAGGGAAAGACAACAACAATCAGTTATGCAAACACGAAACAAAAAGCTTAAAAGACGAACAGAGAAGGGAGCACAAAATATGTACTACATTTATAGTTTAATTACAAAGTAAAGAGTAAGCACAAAAACAAAACAAGGAAAATGAACGTAAATTTGAAGAGGATGATGACACCTACCTGATTACTTCCAACAGCGTTGGTCTCCTTTTTCTCTCTCGAAAAAAAATCTGGGACTTGAGAAAGTCAGACGAGTGAAAGTAAGATGCTGATGATGACAATGGTGCTGCAGATGATATGGAAGATGAAAACCCTTACTCCGTTCAAAGCATCTAATTTATTTGTCAATGTTTATTATTATTACATTTCTTGTGACAAAAAGTTTCCAGTTTTAGCGGAAAAGGTTAGTTTTATACACAAACTTTTTGGTTTTTCTCAAAAGAAATTAGTTGCCCTTCTTTTTGGATTGAATTAGCCAACATCCATATAAACTTTCTCTTCAATTTCAAAAAGTCACAGCACAGCACCATTTGACACAAATGCACATTATTATTACGCAGTACGTTTTACATGTACATCCATAGGTACAATATATAGACGCGTTTTATAAAACAGCTTGAATTATTCACAAATTAACCAATAACAGACACAAAACACACACTCGCTCAAAAATAAAGGTCTTTTCTCAGGAAGAACAAACCCGCACTTCACTTAACCGTCACAAAGTTTCCAACTTGGCGTAAAATAAAAGGAAATATTTCATGAGACGACGTTCCAATTTCCATTTTCTAGCTCATGACTCATCATCATCATCATGACTCTCTCGTAGCACTATTGCTTCTATAAAATGCTATGCAGTTCACTATTCAAAAAACATATATTTAGATACAGTAAAATAATGACCTTCTTTCCCTCTGTTTCCTCCCATCCAAAGTTTTTTCCTCTCTTATTTCACTTATTATAATTATTATTACGGTTATTTCGTATTTCGTAATCAAAAGAAAATTCCATCCATGCTTCTATCTTCATTTATTTGCATGTGTGCACAATATCCAATGTATGTACGCGAGAAAAAAAATTCTCATGAAAATATTTTACCAAATTATATTTTTCCCATTTAGTTCACAGATTATACACAACACAAAAAATATATCATAATATCATAGATAGATACACAATTTATTATAATACAAGACCACAACCAAAAATAATATCTTGTTGTGATAAAATGCGCCTTGTGTTTTTACTGAACAAAGGCGAGTTGTTCTATCGCCTCATTGGAAGTTTTCGTTCAGCCCCTATGAATTTTCTGATACAAACATGCACACAAAATAGAAAAAGTATTATAATAATGTAAAGTGTATGGTTGTTGTTGTTGTTGTGGTGGTTGGTGGCGGTTATTGAAGGTGGTTTAGCAGCTGGAGTAATTAACAGAATTGTTCTAGTCCTACTTCATATAAATATACTGGCATATATTCATGCATCCCTATAAAATACATATCATGGCATTGGTGTGGTAGCTCGCCTTTTCTCTCCATTTTTCAATTTTCCTATCTCTCTGCTGCTTCTGGTTTGTCTCGTTCTGAATAATTAACGAGTGACCAACAAAATGCCAAAGTGAACATTTACACTAGAGCAGTACAGCAGGTTTAAATGTAGTAGCTCATAGTCATATGTGCACACACACCTATGGATGATATTATATTTCCTTAAATTTTAATGTACACAATACATTAATTACTCTATAGAGAGCTACTATCCATTATGTGGGTGATAGGTAAATAATGTGACGTGTACTTTATCAAGAGTGTATTAAAATATTGAAAATGAGCAGGAAAGAAAGCTAGGCTATTTTTCTGTTTTTCTCAGCTCGCTTGGTTTGTTTTTTTTTAAATATTTTATGTATCTATCTACTTTGTTGAATTTTTTACGCTACAAAAATCCGATGACTTGCCCAAACGTTTGATTTATTTAGAAAAAGTAATGTAGGTTTTTTGGCTTCTTTGTTTGCGATGAAGTGACTTCAGCCTGGCAAAATATATAAGGTTTATGATTTGACAAAATGGTGGACAGAAATATGGAGTAAAGAAGCGGTCGATTCAATAAGATTCCAATCTCGAGATATAACAAAAAGAGATAGAGAAATAATTTAAGGAACTTCTTATTGTCTTGTACATACTGCCATGCTCAATTTTGAGGAAATATTTTTCTTCCTTTGAAAGAATATTTTTCCATGAAATAAAAATATTTCAAGTTTCAATGCCCTCAGGGTTTTTTTTGTTAGCAAAAAATCCAAGACTATCTCTAGCTGTGATCGACTGCAATAACAGTACTGCTACTTTGCTCACTTTTTTTCTCCCTAAGGACTTCCGGTTTGAGGAGCAATAAAAAACAGGAGGATTTGACAAGTTGAAGAATGTGAAGAAGGTGAAAGTTTGATGTGACAAAGTCATAAAAAATGTAACTAAAGCGTGTTAAAAGGAAAGTCCAATGACATTTTAGACAGTCATAAAACATGTGGAAATATATAACTTCATAAAGAGAAATTGATGATTACAAAGAGCTTCCGTCTTTCTTCCTGCTATATACACAAACATTGAATATTAATATTATGACTTATCTCTCTATCCGTCTTATATTTTGTTGCGTGCCTTTATTGGACTGCTTATTATGGGCAATAATATGCAAACCTTCACACAATAGTAATCCTGTCCCACGTACATTTATTTATCTCTTTCTAATAATCAGTTTTACACACAACCAAACAATCTTTTTTTCGTACACAAGAAACTCCAAACCAAATAATAACCGATTCAACACGAAACCCTTTTGTTGGATTTGACAAAAGCTCGAGAGAAAGACAGAGGGTATAGTGGAATGACATGGATTGTCACAACAAAATACCTGCAGCGATGATCCTACCACTCGTTACTTTTCCTGCTCTACATATGTAAATATTATTATTATTATTACTTGCCCACTTCTTCTACTCCATTCCACACACACACACACACACACCATTTAACCATTCACACCACCACCACCACATCAACAACAACAACAAAAAGAACAAAGGACGACAGCGGAAATCGCACAGTAGCACAAAGTTACTATATTTTTATGATAATGATACTCCTGATATGATGTTATTATGATGATGATGATTGTATTTTTTTGTGGTAGGGATGATGAGTTGAGTTGTAAGTAAAAAATAAATAAAAGAAAGCAAGTATTTATTTTCCCGTACAAATATAATACCCTTTTTTGCAGAGATTGAGTAACGTAGATTGTCTTTCAGTTTGTATCCAGCCAAAGCAACCTATGCCAAGGAACTGACAGTCAGAGGAGCAGGTAAGCGGGGGTATATGCATCGCGTCATGCTTATGGCAAAGAAAAAGAAGAGAGGAGAAAAAAATGGAGAGAGACTTTGTGCTTTGCTTACAGCAGTCAGGAGGAGGAAAAAAATACTTTTACATGCTTTTACTCCACCACCACCGCTACAACCAGCAGACAAAAGTTCAAAAAAAAACTCCAATGCTGCTACTCTCTACTTATACACCAAACCAACTTACTCCATTTTCCACATCACTCCAGTCCAAGAGAGACCGACCGATGTAAAGCAACAAGAAAACACAGTGGAAGGAGCAGCAGCACCAGAAGCACATACGTTGTTCAGGGACTGGGGCAGGCATAGACATTCAAATACACACACAAGAAGAACAAGAAAGGAAAGTAAAAGCAAACATGTAGCATAGTATATTGTATTCGCGTGTAACATAATATGAAAAACTTTGGTGATGGTAGCAGTGGTGGTGGTGGTTGTTGTAGTGCTTGAAAAAGAGAGGAAAAAAAGAAAGCAGGAGACTAATGGAAAAAATTCTATGCAGACATAGACAAGGGTACACAAAACACAAGCATCTCACGGTTACGCTACTCCTACCATCATTTTATCATCAGCAGCATCGTTGTCGTAGTCGTTGTGCCGCGTGCTTTCTAAGTGAATACACAGGAAAAACGAGAGCTAGAATGTCAACACAAAAAAAGCTCTATTACTACTTCCTATGTAAAGTTTTATGAGGACATACTACGATGAAAGTAGACACGTAGCCACGTATTCAATAAAAAAAATTATTGGGAGATACGAGAAACAAGTCGGAAAAATTTAATATTCCTTTTCAATTCATACTACATTTACACTTCATTACATTTCATGCTTAGGCATCCAATACATTTTTTAAAGGATTTTGTAAAGTGAACAACAAATTCAATGCATTTAATTGGATGACAATTTTTTATTTTTTCTCCTTGTTTTCCTACCTGAATTCCACCCGATAATTTTTGCTGTCTCTATCTGTCACGGTTCTCTAAACTAAACTACCATTTGAAAACTGAAAAATTCCAATGAAAAGCTAAATCCCTAGCTCTTGTGTGCTCGTTCATGCATTTTTTTCACTAGTTTTCAATACTTCTACCGAAACTCAAAAATTCTCTTTTTTCTAACTAACTTCCAATTCATTTAGTACTAGTTTGAGTACGAGTAGTTCAAGCACTTGTTAATGTGTATCGAGGATAAAAGAAATTGGAAGGTTTATTGGAGAAAACCAAGTGAAAGTCAGCCAACCAAAAGGACCAAAACATGCCTTTTGGAGTATCATAAACACTGCTTTTTGCTAGTCTTTCATTTTGCTTTTCTTTTCCTTTTTTATATTTGGCCTGGCACAAATATAACAAAACCAGAATATAAATATGTATACATAGCATCAACGAGAATAACAATAATACAGTAATACTGGTAATAATAATGCACAAGTTTATTGCTTAAAAGAAACTACATTTTTTCCGTTTGAAATTTCCTTAGTATTTCTGTGGAAAACATGGTAAAAAAATAAAGTTTGTAGATGCTGGACTTCTCCGCTACTTCTGGAGAAAGTTAGAAGCTTTTTCCCTTCGTTCCCTGTTTTCTTTCTTTTTTTCTTCATCTGCGTCGGTTTCCCGTGTGCTGTTCTACTGTTATTTTTTTGTACTCACTGCTCACCATGCCGTCGTATTTTATTACAAAAAAAGCCTGGAAGGGAAACTAAATAAATAGGATGTGAGTGTGTGTGTGCAGGATGAACCTTATATATATTTTATCCAACCATGTTATTTTTTAATGATAAACAAAGAAGGAAAAAGGAATGTTCAAAAAATAACTTTTTTATTTAGATTTTTTTATGAACTGGATCCATTCATTATTTGTGCATTCATTCTTAGAACTTTTTTCACAAAAAATAAATAAAGTAAAAAAAACTAAAACGGAATCCGCCGCATTGTGTTAAACCGGACAAAAGAGAACGGAAACGTTTTTTATTTATCTCGTGCCTTCGTAACATCAACTGTGGATGGCGATGATATGGAAGAGAAGAAGAGAGAAAAAATCCAAAATTCTTTGGCAAACAAAAAGAGAAGCTTGTGGGCTGAAAAAAAATTAATAGTATTGCAATATTTTATGTAGAGCATACACAGCAGTTGCTGCGAGGCATACTTACATCCAGCTCTCTTCTCTGTCCATGTCATATCATCATCATTTTCCATCCATTCCTTTCAAGCAGCAGTCATGTGAATTTTTTTTATCTAATAAAAGCCTTTTTATAAATTTGATTCGTACGTACATTATTTTTTGTCATAATTGAAACATGGCATGTAGAAAAAAAGAAACAGAAGTGAACAAAGTTGAAAGTAAATATTATAGAGAGAATTCCGAAAAGTGTGGCAGTTACCACGAAAATACTATGAAATGCATGAATATACACACACCGCATTTTTTACAATAACGTCATGAGAAATTCATTGGAGAAAGGCTGGCAAAGTCTGAGGATTATGTATGGGTTTATGCTATGCCTTTTTTATGTAAATAATGTTAAATGACACGAGTAGTCACACGTACAAAAGTAGGATAGAACATGGAATAATGTAACAATAAAAAATGAAGATGATGAAAAAATTGAACATTTTTGTGGTGTACTTTTTGTGGAATATCAAGGGAAAATGTAGCTGGGAAAGAAAAAAAAGACGACAAAAGAGTTGAAAATATATGATAATATGTGTGGTAGAAAAAAGTGCTGACAAAATTGATGCCAACCACGTTTTCCTGGAGTGATATATGAAAATGAACAAGTTGACTGGCTGGAACAGAGAGAGAAAGGACATATGACACAGAGTTCAATGCGGCATTTTGAAAGAATAAAAATGGTGGTGTGTGAAATTGTGAATGTGTGAACACAACACTCGTGAATGACATTCTCCGTGAACTCAAAAATGAACAATAATGCAATTGTAAAAAGACGTCTGGTGCCCAAAAGACGAATGTATACTCACATGTAGGCATTTACCTCTATGTACAATGATTTTAAAAATAAAGTAAAACAGTAGCTCAACCTCATCGTTAAATTTGTAGGATACAATTATTGTAACATATACATATTTGTAACTTAGATATGTAGATAGTCAAAAGAGTTTTAAAGTTTCTTGAATGGATCAGCATGAGTTAGAGAAACCCCTTTTTTGGAAATGAAATGACATTTTGCGAGTGGTAAAAACAGCTAAAGTAGTTATCTAACCTGAACCATATCAAGAGTCATTTCATAGGAACATAATGTTCCTTTACTAACTTTTGTAACTCAAAATTAAAACAGGATATTACTATTTGCATTTGCAGGGACAAACTTAACTTACAATAACACAAAACAACTGAGAAAACAAACATTGTGCAGCACAATTTGTGCTGCAGTTTGTAATTTTTTATACATTCAATAATTAAATTCCTATATACGACATAACGACATTTGTTTTTGTTTTTATTCATAAAAATTAACATCAATAGTTCTACATAGTGGAAAAATTAACAATGCGTTCGTCAGATAAAAAATATCTCTACTCTATATTGTTTCAATTTTGCCCCCCTTTCATTTTCTGTCTCGACTGCTTCCCAGGACGCTTGGATCCTCCACCACCACCCATGCTAGGCCTTCCAACACCGCCACCCCTACCGCCAGACCTTCCCCTGCCCCCACCAAAACCACCCCTACCACCACCACCGCCCATAACAGGTCTTCCCCTTCCACCGCCGCCCATAGCAGGTCTCCCCCTTCCACCGCCACCCATTCCAGGTCTTCCTCTGCCACCTCCACCACCTCGTCCTCCCTTTGCTTTTCCACCACCGTTATCAAAGTTGTCTAAACTCTCTCTTGTATTCCATTTAGATCCACTTTTCTTTCCACCATAACCATACTTTTCATTCTTAATTAGCCGTCTTCTATTCACTAACGGTTTATTTCCCTTTCTATCTGACTGTCCATCACGACGTCCTCCTCTCTTCTCCTCTAAAAAGTCCAAATTATTTTTCTGTCAACAGCTTTTAATGACGCTTGACCCCCTCCTCCTGACTTTTTCTTGGCACGTTGTGCATTGATATGTTTGATTTCTCTGTCTCTCTTCGTTTTGTGGTCATCCATTTGCAGTGCCAGTTCTGGAGCAAGTGGAGCTGTACCGTTGACAATATCTAGTCTTTCCGCCCATCCAAATTTTTTTGGTAGCTTGATAGTCTTTAATTTCAGCTCTAACACAGGAATGTTATTGATTACAGGCCGCTTGTCCTTTTTCTTTTCTTTTTCGGATTTTTCAAGTACCACCAGACCTGGTTTTAAGTCTCCTCTAGCAAATGCCTCTTGAAGTTCTTCGTCTGAATCCATCATCTCGTCCTCTGAAGACTGGAAAGCGTTTTCATCCTCCATTTCCAGCATTTTCATGTCAATCAATAATCTGTTCCGTCAAACCACCTGAAAATATAAAAATCGGAAACTGTATTTAGCACCACAAAAACAATCGATACACAATTTAAAAAATGATTTCACACGTCCATTTAATGCCATTAACTCACCTTGTCAAACTATTTTAAACAACCAAACAAGTTATATAAGTTCAGTTACCACCAATTAATTGTAATTTGTTTTTAAAACTCTCTCAAAAACATGTGCACTTTTCTGTATAATAACCTGCATATGTAAAAAGCACAAACACAACAACGTGCATTTACAGTGAGAACTTGAACTCAAACATACTGCCGCATGTAAACTTACTCTATGGGTTGCTCAAGGTGAATACTTTTGCTTTACATGTGTGTTTACGAGAACTTTGTTCATTTCTAGAAACAGCATATCAGTAATACTGATTCAGTATTTGGTAGATTGGATTGGAATTTTGGGTGCCTTTGTAGCGGATTTGTACTCAAGAAAGGAGGTGTGAGGCTGAGGTTCTGTTCTGAGGATCAAGGTGCCCACTAACTGTCGCTAACGCAAATTTTAACTCCAATTTTCTCATAAAATATCAAGTATTAAAGAAATACTTATGATGATTTAATGCTTGTAAGAAATAATAAATTTTAAATCAAGAGACTTTGCCAAAGTTTACCAAAATATTTTTTACTTCCCGTTTTTATTTAACCAAACTGATAATAATACAATGTACAGCTTAGATGGTGGGGATTATCAACTTCGTGTTGAGGAAAAGCAGCAAATCCGCCGCAATGAACAACTTCATCACGAAACATATGAACCTCCTAAGATCTTCCGTCTCATTCGCGTGGGCCAACCCCGTCTCCTAGAGCAAGGGGAAATGGTGGTGGGTAAAGTGAAGGTGGTTACCACAAAGAAAATTGCCTGCCAACTCATCTTTGTTGAGTTCCGGGGCTTGGTCAAAGTGGACTTTTACGTGCCATCAACGACGATGATTGATGAAATCCAGAATTTCAAAAAAGAGTGGGAGTTTTTCAACCACAAAATTCCCGTTTTCGCACACGAGCTCAGAGGAAAGAATTTCCTGGAACCAGGCATTTATGAATTTTATTTTAAGGCGAGGGTGCCAATGGGAGGACCCTGTACGTTTTTAACGGACATTGCCAGTGTGACATACAGGTTCGACGCGGTATTTGTGAGGAATGATGTGACGAATGACATTTTAGCTGAGAACCACTTGACTTATCATGTGCACGGCTACAAGGATCTAAACCCGTATCCTGGAGCGAGAATCGGGTTTTGGCAGGAAAAAATGACCAAAGTCGGCGGAATCCTTGGATTTTGCCAGGGATTTGTCAAAATTCGAGTGAAAACGGACAAGAGAGCGTATGTGCCCGGAGAAAAGATTTACATTGTGGGTGAAGTTGTAAACAATACATGGAGGAAGTGTGCGTTCATGTATGAGTTGAGACAGAACGTGACCATGTGGGGTGACCATTACTTTTGGCGGAGTGATCACTGGGGCAGCCGACATTTGGACGACAGCATCGCAATGGCAAAAGGAAAATCCCGTGTTGTCCGAAGGGGTAAGCAAATCATACTGGAGGAGAGCCTTACTATTCCCAAAGGGATTGAACCTACCTATCTTGGAATGGCTGCCAAGGATAAAATCAATGACCTTGTGTACTTGGAATACGAACTTCAGTTTGAGTTGGATATCCCATTTTCCCCAAACTTCTACTTGAAGGTGCCAATCATAATTGGTACAGAGCCATTTATCTTTCTCCCAGATCCTCCCTTACACATGAAACCTTCAGAGGTCTCACTTCCCCCCAGACCTGGGCGAAAGACAATGAAGCAAGAGGAAGACGATTTCATTCAACTGGAAATTCTAGATTTAGGCAAAACTCCCCCAATGGTCGTGCCCAGATGTCATCCTCTCAATAAGCACTTTCAGAAGAGATTCCCGGAAAGATATGGGTTTCAAAATAATGTCAATCAACAAAGTCAAGAGGGCTATGCAAAGATGAGGAGTGGAAATCTGGATGGTCAACACAAGGACAAGTGCAAGTGCGTAAAGCAAGAACACAAG
>JAITYZ010003757.1:0-20200 GCA_027744595.1 Paronellides praefectus
CTCGGCTACCTCAACTCATCTCTCAACCCAATCATCTACACAATCTTCAACATGGACTTCAGAAAGGCTTTCAAGAAGCTCCTCTACATTGGCAAGTAGGACTCCTGACTCCCACAAATCCTAAAATGTACTACCTTAAGATATGATATTACTATTATTTTGAAGCTTAAAAATGCGAACAATACAGGCACAGATAATGTATGTATGTATATTATGTTAGATATAATAGTATATTACATTTAAATAGCTTCATATACAGATAACAAGGGCATAAATTAGCAGTTATATATATGCAAGCGCATTCCATGTAATTATTATAACTTGTACCAGTATTGTATGAGTGCAGACTTGACGAAAGTCCAGATAGGTACCTATTCATAACATGTAAGTACACATATAAATGTAATGTTACTCCATTGTAGACCTGTGAATGTAGTGTGAAATTTGTAATGCAAGGGCTGCGTTATTATTACAGAAGGAAAAAAAATAAAAGTGTATCGATGAGTGAAAAATTTATTCACAGCGACCTGCTGCTGTTTCCCTTGCCTTGTTCCGACTAGCACGCCAAGTTGCTGTCAACTTGAATTGTCATCATCACCATATTTGCTGAGTGCATCTTTATCATACGTGACATGAAACAAAATGAGATTTTTTTTTTGCAAGCAAGGCAGAACGGGTGGACGGACGGCCAAAAGGATTTAATAATCGCTGAAGCAAAAGCGTGGCTAGGATAAGGATTGGACAGGCCCATTAACACGCAAATTAGCTGACAATTTAAGTTGACATTACTTTAACATGCAAACTTAGCAAGATAGGTTAAGCGCAGAACTTAATGCTAACCAATGGAGGACCGAATGTCCACCGCAGGTGGAGATGTAAAAGTACTGAATTGCATTTTGTTTGACATACGTATCGTATAACTTTACATAATATAATGTCAGCACTAAACCCAGCCCAAATGCTACAGACTCTTGAGAAGAACTCGTAGAAATACCGTAAAAGCAAACATGCCTGTCTTGGGGGACTCCGACATTGCTATTGCAAATAAATGCAGCTTGGTCAACACATGAAAATCTTTTGGCACAATGTCCAAATTTGAGCTGTCTTTTCATCATCCAATACATCAAAATGTAGTTAAACTGCTTCAGATTGCAACAAGAGCTGGCACGTAATGCATGTACTTTAGTATACCTTACTGCGAAACAGGAGATGAGTTATTAATAAAAGTTGGAGGAGGAGGGGCAAAAGACTGAACGCCACTGAGTTAAATAACCAATCTCGCATAAATAAATAAATAAATATATGCTTAAAAACAGTTATTATTATACATGACGGTACCTTGCTCTAAGAGTAACGAAACAGGGAAAGACAAGGCACTAACCAAACCTAACCCAAGGTCAACAAACTACGAAGAAAATTGCACATGATAATAAAATGAGGGAAGCAGAGAGAAAGTTTATGCAACTAAAATACCGAGATATAAGCACCTGTCTATTACAACATGTTTACCTGATTTAGTTACTTAGTGCTAAAATAAAGAGAAAGCGAGTGCTATGACGCAACGCACTAACTAATATCATGGGCAAAAAAGGAAGAAATAAGTGGATGCCTATAGAAATAATACTTTTCTGATTTTGATGAAATATAAAATAAAAGGAGGATAAAGTATCCAGGAAAATATGTAGGGATTAGGAAATGATAAAACATGAAACATTCAGAGACAGTTACACAATTGATACAAGACATCAAACAAAAACGGTATAAATGAGAATTTTTGAATAAATGATAGGATTAGTTGGTGATGTGAACCGGTATAGGTATAGGTAACCCCGACATTGAGTTGTGAAGCTTGTGTATGATACGGACATTAAGGGCTGTGTAGTACAAAAATTTAACACTCACATTTTCATATCTGCGGCTGAGGTGGACATTCGGTAACTTGATGCCTCACTTCAAATTCCCTTGAAGTGTAGCCAAACTATGAGATGGCATTGGCGTAATATGTCTCACATAATCTCCTTGTTAACCTTTGCACACTTTTTTCGATGTCAAATGGCAAGCAAAAAATCCCTTGTAACGGTGTAATTTGGAACCGCTATACCAAAATTGCTGCGTAGTAAAACACATACGTAGAGGTTATCAGAAAGGTTTTCCAGGTATTATATTGCGATAACAGAGAATGTATAGTGAATGAAATTTTCCAATCTGCGTGTCAAATGATAGCTTAACTTCTCCTCTATCGAATACTATACTGCTTGTACATAATTGTTGGAAGTTTGGTTGACTTTTTGATTGGGGGTGAAAAACATGAAAACGCATTTTTAACGTTTTTTCAATATCGTTCCTTTGTTTAGGCCGTAAATCAGGTTGCACCCATTGCAAGGTGTCTATCTACCACAATAACTTTTTTCAGACCATTTTCAATTAAAGTACCAGAAAATCCTTTGCAAAAGTACAGCTTGGCTTGATCACGGGTGTCAGTTTTTGTAAAGAAAACTCGGGGATTTTGTTTATAGCTTAAAATCTCAGAGCATACTAACGATTGTAAACAAACAGCATACCATTCCATAGAGAAGACTTTGATCTATCATTTGATTTGCAGCTTGAAAAACTTCCCCTACTACGCTGTTATCGCGAAACAAAACCTGGAAATTCTTTTTGATAATGTCTACGTACATTTGCATACTTAATTTACGTAGTTAAGGTTACGAAGTGGTTTAATTAATTACCTGAGCAGGCTTTTGGACTTTTTCATCTTTGATCTTATATTATTATGTGAGAATGCAAATTAAGTTTGGTGATAATTTGTAATTGGTGGAACGATGAGTTCAGGAGACCATTTTGCTGTTTAATCCCTCTACCTGTACCCATTCAATCCCAGCGAGTACTTTGTGTGTTTCTTTTGTCAGGGAAGCCTTTCGGTTGATTTTACTTTTGTGGCAGGTGGAATGTAACAAAAAACATGTTAACGTTACTATGTCTACCTGTCTGGTGAGTTAAACTGATGTGGCTTGTAGCTTGTGTTGTAGCTAATCGGTCTCAAAATCAGAAGGATATACAAAACGTTTTGAGTTATTGAATAAACAAACAGCAAAAATACAGACAGATTGAAATGCTCTTCTAATATGTAGCCTAGTGGTTCCAAAAAATCGATTTGTGTAATATATATGTATGTATGTATGTATGTATGTACCTATGTAATATTTTCACAATTGGGGAAAATGTGTCAATCCTGCTGTGCTTGTAAGCGAGAATGTGTACTTTGGTGAAAAATAAATGTTTCAAATGTTTGCACGGTACAAAACCTTCTTTTCTAATATCACATTTTTATATTCTGCGGTTGCTGCATAGTCAACTTTTAAAATTGAGTTTATATGCGTACAGATACACACATACCGTAATTACTCCAATGTGAACTCAACCTTTATAGAAGATGGCGTATCATAACATCCACCGTAAACTGTAAAAAAACGTAAACAGCCGCTGACAAACTCTTTTTAACGATTCCAAGTGTCGCTCTACCTTTTAGACTCATGCATGCCCAAAAATTTATAAATTTTAATTGATCCCAATTAAAAGTTAATGAACTGCTATATATTTATATCGAGCTGATAATATCTCTTGATTGTGTAAAACGTGCCATGGTAGGATATAAGGTACTGTTGCTGTGACCAAGAAATACAGCTACATAGTGGATTCAATTGAGGAAGCTAATGAATGACGGATAGATGTATGTTGCAGGAAAATCTACGCCCACACAAAAGCAGACCTAGTGACCGTGCCAGATTTGGTGGTCGCAGTAACTAGATCTAGAGGAGAAAACAAGCCAGCGAAAAGTTGGAAGTGTCCCTGATATTTTCTCTTCTTGTCTGAAGCAGATCGTATAGAGCAGGTAGCAAGACTAGTAATGAGCTAAAGGAAGAAGAGCAATGAAGGTAAAACTGGAGCATACAAAAAAGAAGGGAGAGAAGCACACTCTGTATATAATTTGTTTTATGGCCATAACACAAAAGTAGGGGCCACAAGGAGCTTACAACATTGCAAATCTCATTGTTATCCCATTCAGCTAATATCCTGGAAAGAGAAGCAGTCATAAAATAGGAGGCGGAGTTGTTAAAACAGAAGCCTGAAACTGCCCTTAAGCTTTTCATTTAATTCAAATGACATAAGTGAGCATGTATATTGATTGTGCAGAGATGTTGCTAGAATTATAATCATGCCAACGGGATATTAATATCATGCACAACTGCTTGTTTTACGCACAATGTGTTTGTGTTTTCCTACCTGTCAAGTTTCTACGCAGCCATGCACATGGTTTTTATTATTATTATTGTTGTCACTGTTGTATGCACAATGAACAATGTATTGATTGAGCCCTGATTTCAAACCTACTATAATTACTTTGACCTTCACGTTTTTAATTCCACTCCCCATCACGTTGAATTTTGTGGACATAGTAGGACCGAATGTGTGAGCTTGTCCGTGTTTGCTCTACTCCATTATCCTTCCAAACAGATGTACATCCTACTTCAGCGCGTGGAAAATGAGTACAGGAGTAGAAAAGGCTGCTTAGTTTTCCAAGTGTCGATGTACGCAAATCAAAAAATATATTTGGCCGGAAAATACTTACCTACAACATTTTGTAGTTCCAGTAAGCAGATGCAACCAGGACGAGCAAAATGGTAAAAGGGTTGATAAATTTTTGTGTGTACAATTATTATTATTTATGAGCAACGCAAAAGAAGAAATGGTGTAAATGATGAAAATGGTTTGTGTGTTATTTATATGGAAATATTATACACGTATATGGATATCATTACAAAGAGAATAAAAACATTTTTGGTGATCACATACTAAAAAAGCATATTACGTTGTATTTTGATTATTATGGCTATTTGTAATATTTGTAGTGTAGACAGGCAACACGAAATTGTCACCGGAAGTCTTGCAAAAGCTGTCAGTTTGATACTAAAAATGGAAAATATTATTTCTTTTGAAGTTTGGTGTGCACCCACCTTAAAACAGCTTGCCATTTCACGAGAGAATCCATAACGTGCATATGTGTGTTGTTGTCAACTTGTTTCACACAACAACACTCCTTTTTATTTCTTGATCTCCAGTTTGCTTTTCGCAATGGAAGAGGTAGGAAGTGTGCAAACGACGGGAAATCAAATCATGCCAGCAATTTTCAGGGAAAAACTTGAAAGGACAGAATGTAGAAACTTTTCCCGGTTCACTTTTGTCTTCCACAAATACATATTATTCAGATTACACTCCAAAGGATTTACCTATCGACTATATACATAAAAGCATATTATATTGCAACAACATTTTTCACTAACTACTTGTGTGACTGTTCGTTTGCAGGATATCCACGAAAAGGTGTGTGCATCTGATTGGACAACTTTGGAAAATCCTTTCCTTCGACTTCCGTCAACAAATTTCCCTGTCAAAAACGCATTATGCATGTATTTTCGTATTAAAATCAATAACGTCCAATTTATTGCGCTTGTCATGTATTCAGCACCGGAATTTCATATAAAATGTTTTATCTGAAATGATGCTTTAAACGAGTCTCGTTCAAAAAATGCAATGTGGACACCAGAATGGACACGTGCGCAGCAGGTGTCATCAGAAAAGGAAAGTGTTATTAATGAGCTAATAGACTCGCGATATTTAAAAATAAAATGAGGTCATGCTAGTTACCATACCAGTCAGTTTACACATAAAACAAACCGCTTGTACATGTTGAATACGATGGGATGAATCTTTGAGGGCGTGTACAAATCAATTAACTTACCGTTTAGAAAGATAAGGCAACTCCACGCAAAATGGGAAATGTGGAAGTGACGTCGGTTTCCTTGATTTGGCGGGCGACTTGGTAGATTAAGAAAAGTAAAACAAAAGAGTTGTGCCAACACTGTTTACTTTGTTCATGTCATGCCATTTGGTTTAAATATAGGTGAAAAAAAAAGTTTTTAATTAAACAATTTTGATGTATTACAGTATTTATTTGTAATTTGTGTATTCTAAACATTCAACATAGTTTTGTTTTTACAGCATATATCTTGTTCACTTTTTCATGCATTCCAACAACCACAGTTATTATTAGGCATATAATATGTAACATTCATTTAAGCAGTATAAAATAGAGCAGGTATTCCTTAAAAACATTTCAATTTGTACTTAAAATACTTTTCCAACAAAGTTTGTTGGAATTTTGAATTTTTAGCTAAATACTTATTTTATTTGGCAAGTACACCACAGCCAACTTCACAGAAGCAGCGTTTCTCCTTTCAGCAGCACCAGATACTTGTTATAGTTTTTCACATGTCGTAACGATGAAATGTATTTGCTATTGTAAGTTACATTATTTTAAGTTAGGTGGATAAGATAATAACAATACACTAATAATAATAATAATATTATTATTTTCATTATCTTATATCTAGGTTTAGGCCTTGTGACTTAAAGTTACATAATGATGCGTTAATTATACTTGAGTAGCCGGTGAGACCAAAGGACGAAACGGAGAGTTGATGAAAATGGTTCAAACTTTTGGTTACCCGATTCATTTGTCACGTTTTTTATCTCTGAAACTGAGGTATTTCAGGATTATTTTTTCAGCAACTATACCAATGCTTTGACGAGGACTTAACCAACCGCGTGTTTTTCCAATACACTCGAAAAATTCCCTCGGGGAAGTCTCCAGAGTTTTGAAATAAAAAATTCGTATACCAGCCTGGTATTACCAGGGCAATTAGCACGCTGATTGATCACAAGTATGACATTGGAGACTTCACAACAACACGATACACATAGATACTTTGTGTCTGCTTAAATGTTCACGAACCCTTATTATCACCTTTCAGCTACATGCTTACAGTTACAGCGTTTGTGAAATGAGCACATAAATGCCTTTCTCCGAGCAGGAATAACTGTAACCAAATACATAACACGTATTTACCTCCAATAACATTTGGCAAATAAACGTTTGAGCATTTGTAGGATGCCCACTGAGTTACAGGGAATATTTTGTTAACTATACTATCAGCGTACCAAGTCTCCAGCTTGATTAGTGTTGTAAGTTGTGCTGTTCCTTGTTTCCCTAACAGACACACACATTCACCCTCACCTAACTATGTAGCCAACTCTCCTAAACCTAAACTCATATTCAAAAAATAGACTTAACATTCAAACCCTAACTCTCTCTTGCATCAACGACAACACATTTATTACCGGAATTAAGCTTTATGTGCGCAGTCCTCATTGAAATTCTTGTGGGAAAACTAGGTATATCATTTCCAACTTAGAACTTGGTAAGAAACTAACTTGTTGGTTAACAAGATAAAATATTATGTTATGTTTATGCTGTTATATTTACATTTGTTTCCACGCGCGTCTTTACCATCTTACGTAATAAACTTCTTCCATAAATAAAATATTAACATGGGTGCATTGCATGACATGCTTGTTTTCCAGTGCATTTGAATACCTACACACACCGAATCATTGCTTTTATGTTCAAACGTTGAAAGATCACGTCAGGTGGTCAGCATTTCCTTGATGTACATATCTGCTAACGACAGAGTAAAATTTAATTGCTTTTGATTAAATAAACTACACTTTAGCCGTCAAAAGTGGAAATACACATGCATGCATTGAGATGCATATTTCTACATATATTTGTATTTGCCTAGGAACTTGCCTCCATAACAACATCGACTCGACACCCGTTGAAGAAAAGGCCGAAGGAAAAGCTTGTGTAAACCGTGCGTTTATGTTGTGTCGGGTAAAAAGTCGAAATAATAATAAAGTTCATTGCAGCAAAATAATAAAATGTGTAAGTTTCTGTGAAGTGCGATGGGAAGGTATGGTACATTAATTTACACGCCCGAAAACATCTACCTCAAGTTATTTGTCTATTATGTAAAAGCACTCATATAAACAAACAATAAAGTGGTATGAGAATTCCGCTTATTTATTTTGTAATTTTCATAAAGTGTACGTTAAAATTGTAATATTATGGTACATAACATGTGAAATGATGAAGTTTTTGCGATTAGTTGAGTTTCGTTTATCGATTGCAGACGGCGTGAAACGTCAGGGGGCAGCAGTATATATTCGTTTAGTGACTGTGTGCGTTGTGGTACAAGGTCAGTGAATGAATTCACTTGTTGGATTTGAAGAAGCATCGAAAGAGCAAATCATGTAAAATTGGCAGTAGAAGCACTTTTGTGATCTTGCAAGCTTATGTTACTAGCAAACACGTTTGAATGAGATATTACACGATATATGTCATAATAGAATCAAAATTATTTTTTTATTTCCCCTGGGGGGATGAGGTGGGGTTCTGGTTTTCGAATTTAGCGAGCTAAGGTCCTAAAGTATCCATTACCGTAAACAGAATTCAAAAATTCATAACTGATCTTGAGTTGTGACACATCAAAATTTGTTTTCTTCCCCCTCCCCCCGGAGGATGACCTGGTTTTCGAACTTGGCCGAGCTAAGGTCGTAATGTATCAATTGCTGGAAACAGAATTAAAAAAATCGAAACCGTTCTCGAGTTATAGCGCGGACGGACGGCCAGACGGACGGAACATTGCCTTTTGATAAGAAGCACTTTAGTGCTTGCGTGCACACTTTTGCTCAGAGTGCAAACGCAGAAAAGTGAGTGACTTTTCCCTTGCTATAAAATATAGGAGCTCCATGTGGAGCTGAACAACTCTATAAACATCTCTCGTCGTCGTCATGAAAATGAGATGAGTTGTGTGCAAAAGAAGTGGAGTTTAGAAACAATATTTTTAGTTGGAGAGGGTAGCAGACAACTTGAACTCCATATTAATTAGAATACTTTGTGATTTAAACACATCCTGCACAAACTATCATTATTAAAATTTGTAAAACTAACAGAAAAAGTTTTCACCAGCTTGCGATAAATATATAATTTTATAACCAAGTCGTCTGCTGTCTACGTGACATGATTTAAAAAACAAAATGCTCTTTTTGTTCCCGTGCCGTTTGAAGGGAATACATTTATGAGGGCTAGTGAGGTAGATAGATAGAAACAAGCTCCAAGCAAGCAGTTGGGCTCGACTTAAAACCAAACAAAACTTGAGTTTACTCACTACTCTGATTTTACTCACTGATTGCAACTGAGCTTGAAACGTGTAATTGTGCACAACCATCATCATCTGATCAGCAAAGTACTTGATAATTGAGACATAAAATTCTCCGCATTCCCTATGCCCAAGCACATGTACCGGGGCACTGAAAAGAAGGAACATTTTAACCCTTAAAATTTCCTACATCCGAAAAGTCAGCAGGCCATGAAATACCTCACAGATAACCACCTCTTGTTAGAATGTTTATGAATAAATAGTGGCCCACGCAACATGATACCATCCCATCTCTTTCTTCGCTAACAGCTTTGCTTTTGTACAGGCAAGTATTTTTTTTGCATATTTTACCACAAACATTTGCACTACTTTTATGCACTCATTTGCTTTTTATTGGCATTGAAGGAATGAGATGTTATTTAAAGGTCAAGCGTATTTTTTGAAGTCATATGGGGCAAGTCAGCGGTCAATAAACTCTCCATCTTACGTGGAATTGGTCATCTTGTATGGAACGATGTTATCCCGACTAGTAAAAGTAGATTCTAATGAATACTTTAAAACTTTGTCCGAAGATGTAAAACTCACAATAGAGCTGGAAGACATTCCTTCAACATTTGGATTTTACACGGTGAAGATGGTATACCACCACCAAAGAACTGACTGTAACAGGTACCTGAACTGGATCAGTTCGAAATTGCGGGAACAGATTAGGAAGACCAAGGGGCTGTAGCCCAAATAAGCATTCTTTTGGAATTTGGAATGGGTTTCGTTTTGAGAAAATTATAACCCGTTATTGGGTGAAAAGGCAGTGGAATGTCGGTACTTTTGGTTTTGTGTTGAATGGGGGTAAAATGTACCTAATTTACTACGTAGAACATTAAAAGTCGTTAATAACGACTCGCAATTTAAAATAATAATTACCACTTCAAAAAAAAATTTGTATTTTTTTTTGATGAACTCTTTTTCTTACACCGCCCTGAATATTAACTCACTGCTGCAGAAGATTTGAATGGCCTTCTTTCCTAAAGGCATGACAAAAGGAGCCAAATGGGTATGATGTGACATGCTATACCAATCACGAACATAATAACTGTTAACTTTACCCCGAGCATTTCAATTTCAGGCGACGTAAAGAATCCCTCACCAAATGTCGCCCACATGCCAGCGGACAAACAAGAGGACTCATTAGCTTTCGGAGGTAATCAGGAAGTGTGCCAATAACAATCACATCCTGGGTGGGTGTCATAATATTCCATAATTTCATTTCCGGTACGATGTATTGTTTGCCTGATTTCTTTAATTTTTAAATTACGGACACGTCTAGAGATATTGTCCTATTTTGCTAAAAGGGTGTTCACTGAACATTGTTTGTAACCTATTCTCAAAGCTTTTACGCCATCATCAGCATTTTTTGTGGAGTACGGACTTGTATGCAATAATATCGAGGGATTTAATAAAAATATATGAAATTCCTCCATATTTGCAGGTAGACAGGAAAATGTGTGCAAAGGCGAACAAAATAGTTAAATTTTTGTGTAGGAACATACAAATTACATTACATTCCAAATAATAGAGCAGACATAAAGTGAAATGAAGCGAAACATCCGATTTAATAAAATTGTGAAAGAGGAAAAAAAACCTTTTATTTTTTTTTCTTAATAAAAATAATGCTGATCCTATTTCCTGTTTTCCTCTAAATAAATAACTGTTTGTGTTCAACTTTGAGCACAATCTCCCTTTCATTCTGGAAGAAGAAGATTGTGGAGTCAAAGGAACATAAAATATATTTCTTGCGTTACTCAACGAACGAATCTTTTGCATGAACTATCCCGTCGTAGTGCATTTGGAATGAAAACGGATGTTTGCCTGTTGGAAGTTGTAAACACTGAAACTTGGATTTAGACTTGCTTGTCACACCACTGTTCCGATCTAATCAAAAACTGTTTCAAACAAACTCTCAAATATTTTCTTTCTACGTTTTCCAATCTGTCTCCCTCTCTATTTTTATCCTTTTGTTATTGGCAGTTTGCAACAGAAACAAAAATTATACACCATTGTTCCATTCCATTGTTCCAGAAGTTCCATTGGGTAAGCTACTTCATGATTTCCTCATTTCTCTCCACCTTTGCCTTATTTGCATTTAAACGTGTACTTGTTCAATGTCGATAGCATAAAAAGTTTTTGTTTCTTGAGAAACCAGATGGGCGAATTTAAGAAAAGATTGAAATTAGATGCTCCCGAAATTCGTCCTTTTCTCACGTGTCTGTCTAACGTTAGATGTAGGTAAGTATGAGCGTCGTAGCTTGCGCTACTTTAGTTATACCCGTTAATTTTTAATTATCTTTTTTATGGTAATCTGGCAGCATCCGGGAGATTACATGTTTCGATTATGTTTCCTTCCACGTCACTGATGATAAACTTGCATTTAAGTACAAAATACAAACTGACAGTTATATATACCTGCATGCTAGTCATTTGGGATGTCAATACTACAGGCATAAATACACTCCAAGGCTTGCATCTATAACGCGCAACGCAACGCACTTTTTAAGAACGATTGGTTTGTCCCGCGTGATATCGGATGACAGTGGAAATCAACGAAGATGTATTAGTCTGTAGTGTACTTATGCAGTTGTCTGTAGATCTATCATTGCCTCAACAGCAAGTGCAGCTACTATTGTCATATCCTTCCTTTAGCTTTTATCCCCATTTTAGCTTTCAACTTCAATATTTCACTTCACATCATAAATTTAAATAAATGCAGGATTGATACACGACTTATCTTACGTGAATGATAAGCGAATACCAAATATGTCATTGGTTACCTTGTGGATGCCGCCAGGCTGCTTTTTTTATTGAGGAACTCAATTTATGTTCTTCAGTAAAACAGAAAGTCGTATTCGTGTACGTCTACTTTACCAAGACAATTAAAAACCAACCGAATATCCTTCGATGACGTTTGTAATATAAGTTGTCTACTTAATGGTGTCTTATGAATGTGTCTCCGGCGGAGAGTATTGAGTGGGACCCCTACTTGCCAATGTAGAGGAGCTTCTTGAAAGCCTTTCTGAAGTCCATGTTGAAGATTGTGTAGATGATTGGGTTGAGAGATGAGTTGAGGTAGCCGAGCCATGTGATGAAATTGACTACCTTGTCGCTCGGCTCCTCGCACGACTTGCAAAATGGGATGATGACGTACATGAGGAAAAAGGGGAGCCAGCAGACGCAAAACACGCCCATAATGATGCCCAGCGTTCTGGCAGCCTTGCGCTCCTTGGACAGCGAGATGCGCTGCTTTTCCTCCACAAACTGGCTCACCTGTTGGGAGGGCTGTCGAGGGGACTTTCGGTTCCCTCGACTGCTCCCATGATGACACTTGTTGGTCGCTCCGTGCCCGGCTGCCCTTCCAGACTCGCGAGTGGAGTTTGGATGATGTTTGTTGGCTGAGCAGAGTGCTGGCGGCTGAGTAGTAGAAATGTCGGCATCCGTCGCCGAGTCTTCACTGAAATTGGACTTGTCGCCCACTGTGAGTTGGTTGGGCGGCTTTGAAGTCATTCCGCTCCCTGAGCTGCTACTCCCAACACTGTCCTTGACAACTTGACTGTCAGCATCACCGGGTCGAAGATTATTAGCACCACTTCCATCACAGTTGGTGGGGGAGGACTTTTTCTCCTTTTTGCTGGTCGCGTGTTTTGAGGGAGCCCCGTCCTCTTTCTTTTTTTCCATGCAGTGATCTCCGGACCCATCATTCCCATTGTTTTCGATTGAGCTGATTGAGCTCCGGTCGCGATCCGTTCTGTCGGCAGTGGCTTCGCCTCGACCTCCATTCTTGCTTGTGTTGCTTCCAGTGTCCACGTTCTTGTGACGAGCGACGGCGGAGAGTCGGCAAGATGCTCGCTGAAAAGAGAAAACAAAGAAGGGGATCAGTCATCTTGTCATTCCTCAGTCATCTTATCACGCATTTCCCAATCTATCCTCAAAACAGGCTTTGAAGAAGACGCGCATAATCTGCTCCAACACTCTTTTCATTTCTCACTTGGAATTTGGAATAGGAAATAAAGTTTTTCTTTTGAGTTGTTGGGTTGCGCAGACAAGGCACTTGATCATCCTGCTGTGCAGGGAAAGGGGTCAATGGAGTTCAGTGAGAGGCTGCTATTGATTTCCCGTCTCCTGCTATTTTGATTACTACTTTATTAGCGCCACCATCCCCATCCCCATTACTTGGTCAACAACAAGAGCCTGTTCACTTGGTTTACTTTCCCATTTACTCTGCTTTCATGTCAATGTGTTGGCTGGAGGATGATGCCAGTGATGACACATACCACCACCTGCCATTTAAACTTGATGACACTTGACGTCATCAAACTTATCCCAGCGTAAACGCGTGATATCCCAAAATAAAGAGAGTAAAGCATCATGAGTAATGCATAATTTTCTGATAAACAAGCCATTGAGCCCATCGGAGGAGAACTCTGTTATCTTGAGCAACAACAACAAACACAAAACTTCTATAACTTTCCTCCAGACTCGAGCGAGCAAGTTGGCCAAACTACTCCAAACTCTAAACCGACATAAAACCAGGCAAACAAGTTTCAAGTTTATCCCAAGAAAAGAAGGAGCAACGCTGTCACTCTCTCCATTTTACTTTCCTTGGCAAAATGTGCAATGCTGTTTAGTTGATGCTATTCTATGAAAGTAGGCTTCTGTATTTCTGAAGATCTGTTTACAACACGGCTTTGTGTTTTATGTGCCCATTTTTTTATCTGACTACCGCCTCAGCAAATCATTGGCAAACTGTGATTATGATTGGAAAACAGCCATTGTAATATGCGTGATACAAATGAATAATGAAATTGATACTCAATACTCATGGTCTTGTCCAATAATTTCTAATCCCTTTAAACCTCCAACAACTAATTGCAGAATGGGTGAACCACCTACTTCATTCCATTTTAAACATTTTGTCTGGCTCAAATTTAGTTGTGTCGTGTTTTTCAGATAATGCCAAAGGGAGGGGATCACATAAAATACCCGGCGTGGATAAATTTAATCGATTAAAGTAGTAAAATAATTGTAGTAATTTGGTGTGTTGATAAATATATTGATTACCTGTGCAGCAAAGAACATCGGAGGTGACCCAAAACTCGCAGACAAGTTTGCCGAGGACCCATCGTCCCAGAATTGAGTAAGCAACGTTCAACGGAAGCACCAGAATGGCCACGGTCATGTCAGCGACGGCGAGGGAAACGATGAAGAAATTGGGGGCGGAGCGAAGCGGCCTGTACGTGAAGACAGAGAGGATGACAAGTGCGTTGCCCACCAGAGTGAGGACGATGATGAGCGACAAGACGGTGGCCGTGAGTGCAGCCTCCCATTCCGGCATCGCCAGCAGCACTCCCAGACTGCTCATATACCACTGCTGACCCAACGTGTCATTGTCCCCGGCTGTGATTAAGGAAGAGTCGTTGGTGCAGTTGGTGTACGACAAAACATCTCCGCAGTCCACCGGCTCTATTAAACCGGTCATGTTGGCTGTAACGGGTGCTAGGGATGGGACTATTGCAGAGGAGGAGGAGGAGGAGGATGCCGAGGATGACCAAAATCCGAGTACTGGTTCCTCCAGCGGAAGGTACGTGCTAGCGGCGGGATAACTACTATTTCCTCCTGTTGTTGTAGTGGGGGTGCTGCTGCTGGTGGTGGTGGAAGAAGAATTGTAGTTGATGGCCTGGACGCTTCCTGGCTTGATAACGCCCATCTTGTCCTTCAGGTTTCTCAAACCACTGGGTTGCTGCTAATTAACATGAATCGATGAGAGGGCGACAGGTGAATGTGGAGAAGGGGAGCAATAATCTCTGACAGTTCTTTGACACTAATTCAAGTGTCCCATTCTCTCTTCAACTGCTTCCATGTATCATTTTACCCCAAGGAAAGCAGACAAGCTTATTTTTTAATGGGATCCTCATCATAATAATCCAATGTAGCCACTTGCTCCGTTGTTCCTATGACATGGTATGGTAAATTCCTGTGCGGTGGAATCAAAAAATAAAAGGACATTTTGAATAAGATGATATCCTTTAGAAAGTTTATGTTAAATAATTAAAAGCAGTAGGAAAGAACCGCGATAGCCGTTCTTCATGAGATCATGTCTTTTATTATGTTATAATCGAGTAAAATGCATAATTTGTCCCCCTTCCCAACGGGGATTGAACTGCGTTTCGATTTTATGCAAGCTAATATCTTTACCTAAATGTATCCATTACCGAAAACAGAATTAGAAAAAGTTTTACGGAAAATTCGGATACGGTCAGCCCGACGACAGACATTATGAACCGATAAAGAACCGTACGCGGTTTCTAATGGATATTAGGAAAAGCATTTTATAGTTTTCTCCCTTTTGCTGCAAATATTTGTTTTGTAATTAAATTATTACTTTTGGAGCTGTGTTTTCACATCGGTATTTAGGATTGCCAGGAAACAGGTATGTGGGGGCTTTTTATGCTTTAGCGTGAAGTCTAGTGTGTGAAGTGAATGGGATTTGATGGCAGCGCTTTAGCGCGATGCGTTTGGGTCACTTGTAGTCTTTGTGAATATCAAAGTCAGTTTTATATTGGACTTCTGGGAAAGAGTGCACTCGTCCCGTTACTAGCTACATACATATCGTACCTATGTATATCGTACCTATGTACATCATAGCACAGGCTTTGGTATATTAAGTTCCTCTGGTCTTACACACTCCTGGATTGGGATTTTAGTGAATGGTCAATGGTCGTAAAAACTACTCTTTGACTATTAGTGATTATGATTAAGGTTCTTTGTTGGATTCGACTGATGCTCTTCGTTTCTGGCTTTTTGTGATGCCGCAAAAATAAAAAAAGGGAATTGATTGGATGTGGTGTATGGGAATAAAACGTACGACTTTGTCCGACGTTTACAAAGATGAATAAACACGGCTGAAATAGCCTCCAAAATATCATTGATACCTGCTCGCTCTTTTCTCCCCCACACACAGTATCATCAGCATGTAACTTTTCATGTATCGATTTTTTGGGGAATCATGTCAATCAATTTACAGTTTGCAGGTAATCTGAACGAATGAAAATAATTTCACACATTTACTTTTTCATTGCCTTTCCACAAACACCACGCAGGCGGAAGGGGGATTACAGTGTCAAGTACAGCAACCAACCGCTTTAAAGAGCTACAATTTAGCACAAAACAAGGTTAAATGAATGCTGGTTAGCGAAATGGCTTGGTATCCCCAAAAGTTGTCCCAACCACTCCTTGTTTATGTTCACAACTCATTCGACTTTCCTTTCGTCCAAGTAATTTGATGGTTCGTACTTCTTATAAGTCATCCAATCGAATATAGATGGACAGTTGTTTCCGCAATTCCCTTGGCCAAAAAGTAGACATTCCTTTGCACCGTTACGTAAAGAAGTATAAGCTGCCATGGTACTTATGGTAAAGATTGAGCACGAGACAGGATAAAGATAGAACGATCACTTATCGGGATCATTCTTGTTCCCCAAGCTGGAAAAGTGTCAGCTGCCGAGAGCCTTCGTCTCCCTCGCCTGTATATCTCTCATTTATTTCCTAATTTGCCGACTCTTTTGTTGCTTTTCAAGTGACTAAAGTAAAGGAAAACATGTGAAAGAAATGTATGCCTATTCTCTTATTTCTCTGTCAAATGTCAAATTGATTCACGAATTAAGTTGTCTTGACTGCACATGAAAATATTCCGGAGGAAGAATTTTGTACAGGGTGCATACTCTATTTAACAGAATGCGCTATATTAATTGGCCTCAATAAAAAATTCATTAGAACCGCTTAAACGATGTCATCCGTAATCAGCTTATTACAGTGGCCCGGCAAAACTGAGTGAACTACCAGCTAGACACTATAGACCATAAATACAACTTCAAAATGGAGTCCAGGTGAAACCACGCCAATTGCTTTTAATCAATTTCATCAAAGTTACTCTACTAGTGATGATATGACTTTTGGGTTGACCTTTACGTGACCGGGTCAAAGGTAAATGATTTGAAGTACGCAATCATTTTATTTTTAGTGTCGTACAAAGTTGTGCATTTTGAATGATCCCATAATACGGCAAAATTATTTAGTTGAAATGTGCCATTATAAGTGAGCATTTAAGAAATCGACTTATCGATTTATTATTTTTGCTCCTTTTAATGGCAATTATGAAAGAGATGGTATTAAGAACGGACAGGAAAGGATAGAAAAGGAGAAAAGAGGAAAAGCGAGCCCGACTACAAAGGTTAGCATTTTTGCGAGTGACGGCTTTATGGTGTGAGTTGTAACACGAGCAGACAAGGAAGTAGAGAATAGAGGACCTCCTTCTTATTATTTCATGTCTTCACGACAAAGTAAAGAAGGAGGGGTGGGAACTGGTTTTGGGTATTGCAGGCGTAGCCGCTGCTCAAATAACTTGGCTCAAAGCTCAGCTTTACTTCTCGTATTCTCTTTAAACGTTCATATTAAACATAAGAGCTTCTCTCCTTCTAACTTTCTCCTTTTATATTTCTGTAGCTCTTCCATATTTTTTGTTTGTAGCATAGACTTTTCTTTTGGTCTTGTCAAAGGCTTCCCAGCAGTTTCGTGAGAAAAGCTAAACCACTGAAAGCTTTTAAAAGGCAAGCAGAGTCTGCTTAGCAGACATGAACAAGCGATGTGATGACGTTGTTGTGCTACTCCTGCTTGTGCACGCATTCACGTTTTCATCTTTTTATTCCCCTCCGCCTACTCTCCTCTACATCATCATCATCAACATCATTCCCTTAACTGCATTCAAAGACACACAACTCCCAACTGAGTCAGTGAGTCAAACCAACAGAAAGTTGCGTGATGAACCCTTTACAACTTACACATATTCATGCCAACTCTCCATTTTCTTGTTCAACTTCTCATTCAATGTCTCGTTCTCACTGTCACTGGGAGTAATATTCACAAGGGAAAAAATGTATCCTGCCAATGGATTTCAGTGTTACATTTGTGTGGAATGAGCACAACTTGCCATTTTTCATTCCATTTCATTCCTTGCAATAAATTTTGCAAAGAAAACTGTTTGTAGTTGTTTGGATGACTTGGTCTATCATATTTTATCACACGTTTCAATACAAACTTCATAAATACATAGTGGTCCATCCCCGCTCAAAAGGGTGTCCCTAATGAAGTAGCAGGTGAAATAGCTGTGTGTAAGATGCATATATGCATGCAGGAGCTGTCACTCCTTATTTCTAAACTTTCGGTCAGCATAGGTCAGCTTTTCATCATCAAATCTTTGCTAAAAATATTTCAAATTTTATCTGTTTATGCAGGCCTTATTGAATTCGTGATTAGCAGAAGAAACGTTCAAATCATTTGCAATCAAATCAACACATCTCCATTCAATTTAAAAAAAATATGGGCACCCGTGTAAAAAAAATCAAAAATAATCACTGAACCTAGTCTAATATTGTGTGCAAAACTGGGTTTTTTATTTGTGTAGTGTATATGTATATGCAATTGTACAGTGTCAGTAGTGTCAGTATACACAAACATAAAACCCTGTTTTACCCATAAAACCCATTTCTACCAATTAACCCCGTTTTACCCACGGCTTCATGGCTCCAAGCGGGTTGGACTTTTAGCATTTAACCCGGGTTTTACAAAAGGAAATAATGCGTAAGAATCCCCGAAATCAACAAAAAGTTATGAAGCAAAAAGCGATTGCGAAGGGGCTAAAAATTATGAAGCAAGTGATTAGAGGACTTGCTATAAGTGTAAATGAGAAAAACATTCAAGGCGGTTAGATGGTTAGTAGTTTGTAGAATGTAAACAAAGTTTGTGAAAAAGTCGCACAGAGATACTTTTCCATTCGTCCTCTTATGATGATGAGGATATTATGATGTTGCTGTAAGAATAGTGCTTGTTGCAATTCAATGTGTATAGAATATATAGAATGCTTCAACGTATATAATTATCAGGCAGACATTCATTGTATCCTTTACAGGTAACAGAAGGCGTGTGTCTAAAGTCTATTTGTAGAAAAAAAATTAAATTGGGGTCTTGAAAGGAGTGTAAAAATGAGAAAATCAGTTGACTGGAATTATGGAGGTTGGGTAAATGTAAAAAGAGAAAGCAGAAGAGGCTTGTCACACAACTTGTCGTGGGGTAAAATTATAACTGTGTGAATAAGTGCTTTCGCTCGAATGACAAGGGGGGATGGGGATGGGAGAGGGCTGTTTGACAAGCTCATCCACAACAACATGATATGCTGAAAGAGTGCAAGCAAGAAAAGAAGGCACATAATGAGTCGTCTACAATGGCGGTGATGTGAGTGTACAATTTTTGTGTTAAATTAAATCCTTTTAGTAATCATGGTAATGAAAATGGCAAGTAGAATCTTAGCAGTTGTTGTAGCAGCCCAACAAGTAAAACATTCAAGATCGTGACGCCGCACAGGGGATACAACTTGGCAAAAAGAGGGCTGCGGAAAAGTTGTGAGATGAAATTTTTACTCCTTTAGAGTAGCCAGTGGGGAAGTGACATTGTAAGTAGGAATGTGAGTAATGATAATTCATAAATGCGTCCATTTACCATTATCCCACATCTGACACCAGGCAAAGTGAAGTCGCCAGCTTACCACGTAAGTAGTTGTAGATAAATATACGTAAAAAGTGTTGGCAACAGGAATTAGAGGCACTTCATGCAGCCCATTTCATTTCCTCATATTTCATTACCCCACAAAAATGTTTCGCAAGGCAGTATAGAGAGCTTGCATTCTGGATACAAATACCACGAAAACTACTTCCTTGTCTTACTCTATATTGTGCATCGTCACAGAATGTCCATTATAAAATAGTGCTTTTGTTAATTCCTTGAAAATCTAAATGACAAGATGTGGCAAGAGCCCGTGACATTTGTTATGTTTCCTCTGATTATCACATCAACTGTTAAGATACGTGGAGTTTTGAGTGTCTGGTGAGACCATTATACATCATCAGTTTTTTGTACATAGCTATTATTAACTACCGAAAACATTTATGTTTGATAGGTAGTTAATGCGATCACCATGTTTG
>JAITYZ010003758.1:0-20149 GCA_027744595.1 Paronellides praefectus
AACGTGTTGTAGTAGAAGATGATAAGGTGAACTAACAAGACAATCAAAAGAAAGTCTTTATTTGCGATAAACTGTTTGACTCTGACTGGTGAAACTATTTTAGGTTGTTGACCAAATATTTATTCAAGTTCAGCTGCAACTTTGAACTTGGGAGTTCTTTTAATATATTAAGCATTTACAAAAGGCAGCTGACTTACGATAAGCAAAAAGGGTTGTGAAATCTGGTTGGGTGTAGTTGTTTTAGTCGCTGTCAATTTAAAGTTAAATACGCGGGCTTTCGACCAGGTAAGTATTATTTACCGAATAATGAATAAGTTGTTTCAAGTCAATTTTGGGAATTTAATTACAAAAAAAAACTTTAATTGTTATTTATATTTGTTGTGCTTGTTATTTAAAGATCTTTTGAAACATGGAATCTCAGCAAGATGCTCCTCAGGCTCCGCCAAGGCGCCGAAATGAAGATAGGTCTGGAAACTCAAGTATGACTAACACTTTGGCGTCCACTGAATCAAATGGGTCAGAACACCCAGCACTGCGCGCTCAAGAGTTTCATCGCTTGCAACGCTCTGCAGCTGAAATGACATCCGAAGCCCAAACTGCGGATGAGGAAGACAAAAGAGACGATGCGTTTAAGGCGTACAACAGGGCTTTATATTTTATTGATCAGGCTGTGAGCCTTGCACATCAGGGAGGTTTTTCAGAAAGTGACGTGAACAAAATTGACGACTTGACGTACAAGCTAAGAATCACTCGAAAACAGATTATGGAACGTGTTAGTGATCTTCAGCTTGGCTCCTCCTCTCAGGATGATGACTACTTAAATGGACCTAGTGGCAACTCATCAATGACTGCTGGAAGCATGAATACTCCATCCTATTCAAGTGTCACCTCCACTTCGAGGAATCCATTACCATCTTATGAAGATGCTGTGAGAACTAGTGGTAGCAACCAGCCAAACTCCAGTTCTTCCATGAGTCACAGCTTGAATTACCGGGAGCTAGTGTCCGCGTTGGATGACATTGCTGCTGAGCAAGCAACGTTATCTAATCCACTACCTTTAAATGCTCATGAGGTTTTTTCGATTCCTCAGAATGTTCAGATTTATTACATAAGTCCGGATGACAACGTGTCGGCACCATCTTATCCGTCATTCCTAAGAGTTGTGGTTACTGATCAAAGTGGTAAGCTAGTTGTTTAATGCAACTGCAGCTTGTGTGCTTATACTTACTTTATGCCCGTTTGCCATTTGATAATAATAACGATAATTACTTTGTTGTAACATTTTACAGAGGAACACGGCGAAAATATTCCAGCGTTTCTTCAAGTGGGCGATTGGATCTATCCATTGGTACCCAGGTCTCCTGTCCTTCGCACTGCTGACAGTCTTTATGTTTTTCCGGATTTAAACGCGAAGAAACCTGGTACGTTTATATTTATATTTTAATTAAGTTAAGGTATTCATCCATTTTTTTATTACAACTTGTAATGAAATCAATGAAATGTATACTGATTTTTTTGTTAACAGGATCCAGTGTAGGACTAATTCTTCCACCTGACATTTCTACCGAAAATAGGCAAACTTTTGAAGAAATTCTTTCACAACTGCTTCATTTCACAAGAATTCCCCGGGCTGGACATCCAGAAGATATTCCAGCAACCCCACCAGCAATTACACCAATATTTGCAGAAGGATTGCCAGCTACTTCTCCTACATCACCAACTGCAGATCCAACAAGAAGACTCAGCACGAAAATAGCTGAAGGTCTGGTGACAGGTTCGTTTATGCATTCCGCTTTTATGCTTCTTCGTGTTATTATTTTATTTTATCATTAGAAGTCTGAAATAATATTCTCTATAAACATCAAAACAATAATCATTTGCAAATTTAACTTGAGTGCAGTTGGGAACTTCTTCTTGACAAGTTGGTGTGGTGAGGTGAAGTGGTCAAATTTCTCTTTACTTCCATCGTCTTTTTTAGTAGACTATTATTAGTTTATTATTATTCAATAGTATTCTTCTTCACTAAATTGTAAAAGAAGCATTTTTAAAAAGTAAAACTGTAGATTATTCGATCGTTTCGTAGGTTTTTAAAATTGTTTTTGTTGCTGTATCTGCAAAATAGCTAATAACTAATATAAAACGTAACTACGTATTGTACTTATTGGATATATTAAATGTGTAATTTCGTTAAACATATAAACGTATTTGGTGTACTCCACAAATTCAATGAATTGCAATTTGTTGCAATGTTCGTAATATAATGTTTATGTTAACAGGAGCGGAAGTTGTGTCCAAGGGTTTGGTGTATGGTGCAACAAAAACGTCCATTTTACTGGACAAAGGATCAACTTATTTGCAGTCTAGAATGGACCCAGCCAAAGAAAAGCCTCAGATCAAGCCAGAAGTTAAGAAAGGAATGAAAGTAGCCAAAACAGTAACAGGGAAAGCAGTTCAAGTTAGCGGATTCTTGGGTAAGCATTCATACATATTGTGGGTAGAAGTATACATTAATTTTGTATTTATCCATCTCGATCTTTTATTACTTTTATGTTGCAGTGAATCAAGTTGGAAACGCCACCATGGCCCTTGGTCGTCACTTGGCTCCACACGTACAACGCGCAGGCACAAAACTATTAGCCAAAACAGCGGCCAAGGACGACGTTGACGCATCAAAGAAGATGGACCAAGTTTTAGAAGTTACCTCTGGAGCGATGGCCGGCTTTGGAACATTGTATTTGGGATTGGAATCTGCAGCTACCGTCTTAGCCAGCAGCCTGGCCGATAACACAGTACAAATCATCCATCACAGGTACGGAATTTTCTCTGTTCTACTGTTTTCTAAAAGCTTTATTAAGGTCTTTGAAGTAATTGTACAATATATAGTACTTCATTTACAAACTATTTTTTGCTTGTAGGTATGGTGACGAAGCAGGAGAGCTGGCTAATGACACAGCAGCAGCTACCGGAAGTGCAGCTATGACAGTCTGGAATGTGCAACAATTGGGCCCAAAATCAATGGCCAAAAAGGTTGCAAAGGATACGGGAAAGCATGTTCTGAAAACTTACAAAGATAAGCAACAACCCCCTGATAATTCAGAAAACCCATCTCCTCCAGGCGGACCAGTTGCGTAAGACTATAAGAAGCGTGCCACCACCGTAGTTGTAGAAGAAACTACTAGATCTGTCCACCGAACAATAGCCACACACACACGTTCGTAATGTAGTACTTGTACTTGCACTTATGAATTACAACACTTTTTGTGTATAGAATGGTAAGGGATTAGTCTGGAATGTAAAAAAAAAGAAATCTTTATCAGCGTGCTGACATGGTGCCACTCGCATAATTTCGTAATTTCTAGAGACTGAAGATTGTAAATCCATATATTATGCACACATTAAATATATCTTCCTATAGGCAAAAAAATATATCTACATATATATTATATATTACATACTATATATATTATATTGTTCAATAATCTGGAAATCACAACAATCATTGCATTTCAGTAGTTTTATATGCGCTCATAATATATATGGTATCTATATATAGCCAATGCGTACCAGCAAAACAGGAAATTTCTATAATTACAATATTATATACTATGATAATAAATCAGTGTGGTTAATGTGCCTTAGAGTAGCTAACTTGGATCTGAGCTAACTTCTTGGACAATTGGAAGGTAACAAATAAAAACTGAAGTTTGTAAGCTTGTAAAAGTTTGTAAGCTAAAGTATCTTTTATGCTAGAAACACAGAAATTACTTTTAATCCTAGATACATACATACGTAAGGATGGGTGGGTAGGTGGGTGGAAACGAGATAATTTACCTTTAACCAAGTCTGTAATATTGGTCATGTTTGATGTTGCATGGGTGAGTTTTAGGCAAGTTTCTTACCTCATATTTTAACTTTTTACCTTGTTTTCTAATTTTAGTCCGGCGTTTTCGTATTATTTTCCCACCATTCAAACCAAATTAATATAATATATACATACCTGAATAAAACATGCAGAATTTAACATACAAAAAGTAAACACAGTGAGTGTTTGAGGCTGTTTGTGCGCAAATCCCTACTTATTCCTGGAAAAACAAGCTTTAACATTATTGCATATTATATTATTATTAAGATATACCATTTAAGTATTTTTATGACTCATAAAGAAAAAAAATTTTGTAAAAAGTTATAAAAGATTTGTAAGTTTAAATAAGTATTTAAGAAATGTTAAAGATAATAATAAAATATATAATCCCATGTCTTGCACGTATTGGGTAAAACTATATACATATTATACAACTTATGTGAATGGAAAATATTAGTGATGGTTTTTTCTCTATATTATTATAAATACTATGTGAAATGCGAATTGTGAACAAGTGGAACGTAAATAAAAGATAAAATATTTTGTGTAAAGTTAAAAAAAGCTCTTTGAGTTTATATCCCTTTCTGTTTTCCATTCCATCGATCCACATCCTCTATCTAATTCCAGTGATTTTGTTTAGACGGGAAAAACATCCGCATCATGTTTACCTGGGAATCACAAAAAGAGTTGAATTAACGTCATGATCTTTCTGCGTCATGTTCATCCAATCATATTTTATCCATTACAGTTTAATTATATTATTAGCGAGGACTTTTACAGGAAGTTGCTCCAGCTAATGGGCCACTTGACATAACAAGGACATTTCTCTCCCTCCCCTCCTCTCTCTCTCTCTCTCATCTTCATTTATCTCTTTGTTTTTGGCATTAAAACAGATTGTTGTGTAAAAGCTTCTTTATTGCTCATATACAATCCATTATTCCAGATTCTGGATTTCAGAAGCATCCACGCAAGTAGCATAGCATTTCTTCGATGTTACATCTGTAGACATTACGAGCAATTTCCTTTTACTGATTGAATGAGGCTACGGGCACTTGATTTCCTTTTGAATTCTATTTTTATAATACCTGTAAAAACAGTCAAATGGGATGAAGGTACCTAACATCCTTTTCTTCATAATGCCCATGTTGGGTAATGTTATTTTTTTGCGAATTGGAAGAAAATGGTATAAAAATTTGTTGGCTTGAAAGAGGCGATGAAATCACGTTGAACAATAATAATATGTCGCAACACTACTCATTAGGATAAGGATCCCGTATTTTTTTGTACCAAAGGTTCAGCAACTTCAGGAAGAAGTTATTTATTACGTTAAGAGACATTAAGAGATCACATTTCTTTTCAATGTGAATCAACGTGATAATAATGAGATGAAAGTACGACTTATGCATTACCTATGTTTTAATATATGTGTTTGGACTATTGAAATGAATCCTGTCTAATGCAATGTAATTATGGCAGTCCACTAACTCGGCTATTGCAAAATCTATTGGATTTTTTTGGTTTTTGTTCGATGCTATCCTTAAAGTCATCATCATTTTGAATCCCCATAGATGTAAAACGGACGATATGGTAAATTGACCTGGATATTGGCAAATTTCATGGAATCCTAGAGGGGGTCGTTTATACATCTCGACGTCATCTGCAAATAATAAAGGTTTTTTACCCATTCGTCCAATCTGGCTGAAAAGAAGAAGAAAAGTCGCTATAATTGGGGCACCCTGGGATAAAATTTTTGAACGACCCCTTTAAATGAATCAGTGTTGTTGTTAGTGCTACTGATGCTGCTGAAAATTTGTAGGGGTTTTCAACCTTCACCACTCACTTTTTCTGGGAAGGAGAAGGGCATTTGGGAAAGAATGCAAACAACTGGGAAAGTAAGAGAGAACGGAAGTGAGGGACGTATGTAAACAAGTATGTAGCTATAAAATAGGAGAAAAGCTGCTGCTGCTGTCTTTTCCATCACATCACACCAAAGCTGTGTAGTCAGCCACACAACACACGGCAACTAAAGCAGGCTCTTTGTCTCTTTTTTACCTTAAACAACATAACATCCTTCTGCTCCGCTAACATAACATGGCACATAAATATACAGTAGTATAATAAATACACTATATGACTATATAAATACACCTACCATTAGTCATGTCTACTTCAGTTATTGTAACAGATTTAAGAAACTATTCATGATCCTGGGGAGTTGGTGGGGGAGGTTTGAAGTTTGAGGTTTACGGACATCATATTCCCCTTCACCATGTGAAATTATCTCATCTTCAATAAGTATTTCCCGCTCGTGTGATTCATTCCTAATCTTCCGGGGAAATGTAAATTGTGGAGTCAAAGTAACAAATAATGTTGATTATTTCAAGTCACTCGAGAATACCTATCGATTGGTGTAACTTGTTTGCTAAAATGGTCGAAAATGCTATACAGGGTGAGATATATTATGCTCCCATTTAAGTTACTTTTGCGTTAAGTTTGGGTCAATTGTAAACAAGAAAGCACGAACATACGGACGGACTGAAATGACAGTTCTGACGATTTCAAACACTATATATTGCTTCACAAATAGTTATAATGTCATCGCTAGTTTCTCTTGTGCTTAAGATCAAAGGAGCAGCAAAAGACTGTAATCGGAAAAGACTTGCGCCAGCTGAAGCAGCCCGGTTGTTAGAGAAGCTGTGGATCTTACAACTTCTCTAACAACCAAACTTATGCATGCCCGTTACTCAACAACATATCAGCGTCAACAAACGCCTATATACATATAATATACACCTTCTACACATCCTTATACTTTATTTTCACAGGTTATTTGCCTCGGCACATCATCACCACCCAACTTATTTCCCTTTTTGTCTCTCTCTCTCTCCTTTTCCATTTTTTATGAATGCCAAAAAAAGGAGTTTGGTTTTGTCCGCTGTACACCAAACGCAACTTGTTTTTTTCCCCTATGGACGATCCACAAGTAAATACATTATTACACATTCACTCATCTAGTTGGAAATCTAGCCCACTTTCACTTCCTTGTTTAAATTTCCGCAAGGATGGAGTGCTTTCTCTAGAGACACAAGACGACAATGAAAAACGGCATGCTATTAAGTCATGTACACAACAGCCACCGGGGATACTTGGGCAATCTATTGTACATTTTAGCGTCCAATCCTTACAGTATTCCATTCCTGAAGGCAAACAAACCTGACACAAGATCAAATGTTGTAGAAATGATTGGATTGAATGAATGAACGAACTTTGGACGGATTAAGTGAAAGTTTTCTGGAATATTTTTTCTCCTCAATTCTTTTTCCTTTAAATATTGAAATCAAAGCGGCAATGAAAAGTAATTAGCAATCCATAAATCTGAGCCCATCATCCATTTATCCATCCATCCGAAACCCGAATGTTTGTAACTTTTCTTTTTTTGATACGACAGTGATGAATGCCTTATATTCATACATATTATTATTATGCATATGCAGTATTTTTTTAATAAAAAAGTGATTCCATATAAAAACAAGAAAACTCTCTCTAAATGCTTTGCAGCATTTCCTTCGCCCGGATATTGGATTCAATCGGCTATGCTCGTTTTGAATTACTTCGAATTATGTAAAATTCCACGTTTCTTCTTTCTCTTTTGGGCATTACAGGAGCAGAGACAAGACAAGACAAGGCACTATAAATTACTTTCACTACACGGTTTAATAGTACAGCGGCAGCAGCAGCGGTGATCATCATCCACCATCGTCGCCTCTTTTCTCCATGGAAGAAGCAGCAGTTATAGTAGTCATCGTCACTGTGTATCCAACTGGTACACACATTTTATGCATACAGCTTTACATTACTACTGCGCTACTATTTTGTTTTATTATTATACACTTTTTACGTATGGAACTGTTCAGTTTGGAGTTTCAATTTGTTTCCCCCTCCCCCTTTCCTCCCGTGTTTCTATCTCTGTTCAACCATTCAACCAGCAAAGCCTCTAGTCAAGCAAACCATTTGGTTTGCTGGTGGTGTTAACAGATATATTATATACAGATATAAACATGTCATGTTATACTACTACATGTTATAATATTTATCCCATGACTTGACTCCACTACTCCTTTTCCTACCTCCAACCATGCTCCTCTTCCACTAGTTTATTTGGTTGGCTGGAGAATATGTACAGTGCAATATGTACACTTTTACTCTCTTTTTTTTGGCTTGTTCACGATAAAGAAAGAGAGAAAACTTTCACCAGTTGGATAATGGAGAATGCATGTAGAATAATTTGGTATATTGTATAATGGTGTGGATGTAGAAAGAGTTGGATGAATGTACCTATGTATGTATTTGAATAGGAGCAGAGGAGGATTGCACAACTTGATGGTTGGCACAACGAGGTGGCTCCTAGGGAATTTCAGAGTGTGTTGCAGTAGTATGCAGAGTGGGTTTGTTTGATCGGAGTCATGTTGAGCACGGATTCATTCCAGTAAAAAAAACTCTTGATGAGGAGGATGTTGAGACATATTCCATTTTCTCCTCTCTGCTCTGATGGTCTGAGTCGTCGACTCTGGATCATCACTCACTCTCTCTCTCTTTCTCTCTCTCTCTCTCTGCAACACAGACATATAGTCGTCGTTGTACACACCTTCTCAGTAGATTTTTTACACTAGTCTCCTATTCTCACTCTGAGACTGGAAACTTGACTAGAGGCTTGGATTGCTGGGAGAAAATCTTTTTTCCTATTGTTTTTTATTTGCTTCTTCTTCTTCATCTCTCTCACGAGCGGGATACATATAAGCAAAAAAAGTAAAACACATACCTGTAGTGTAAAAAATAAAAGACCATGTACGTTTTTATTAGTCTTTTTAGCGAAGCTAAAAACTAGTAGTGAGCCATTCCGATTTGCTGGGTCTGGTCTGCTGCTGAGTTTTACTCTGGTTGTTTGTTAAAATAATAATACTACACAAACTCTACAAATTAGCCAAACTTTTTTTTTGTTTCGTAGTGAAAATCAAAACACTTTGTACTACAATTAGTCTAGAGTCTAGACAAAAGCTTATAAAGCTAAGTTTTACGTAACTTTCATTTTAGTTAAGTTGTTATGGTTGTTGTTATTACTATGGCAAAATGGAGCTCCAATTGTTTAGTTCCCCTTCTGAGAAAATACATGAGAAGCTTCCTGTTCCTCTGAAACTCTGTTCATTTCTAGTAACGGGATTTTATCCTCAGATACAGTTGCAAATTGAACTTTCCTTCGTTGCATGAAGGAAGTCCAGTTTGTTGGTTGGAAACTATGACTTTGTTTAAAATGTAAGAAAAAAAGTGCACAAATCACAAACGACCAATGCATAGATTAATTGGAACAAGAACGTTTGCGTCCACAACATCCAGGAGAACGATGGTTTCCAAAGTGTTTCGGTTGCTGTGGACGATAGTCCTTGGATGGTGCTTCAGCTCATGGTAAGTGGTCATAGACCTTTTGTCAATAATAATAATAATAATAATAATCAGATTTTAATGGTTTGTTGCCTCTTATTGTTGTCACGCTTAAAAATTGACAGCGTCGTGAGAGGGATTCCCAATTCATCTGACAAGTTGGAAAATGTCACTCAAACCATCGCACAGCTTCTCCAGGGCTATGACATTCGACTTCGGCCAAATTTTGGAGGCAAGGGCTTTAAGCATAACTTTTAAAATTTGTTCAATGTAAATTCCAATTTATTAAATAAATCAGGATATTTAATTAGTACTTTTTTTAAATCATGTTACGTTTAGGAACTCCTCTATACGTAGGAATGGATCTCACCATAGCAAGTTTTGATCACATTTCTGAGGTCAATATGGTAAGTTTGCATTTTGTCAATTAAGTTTAAATGGATTATGCGTTATAATCACAAGTAAATTATTTTGTGTATTTGTGCATTTACAGGATTATACCATAACCATGTATCTGAACCAATACTGGAAGGACGATAGATTAGCATTCAGCACGGACGATGAGGTTCTCACACTTTCGGGTGACTTTGCTGAAAAGATCTGGGTGCCAGACACTTTCTTTGCCAATGATAAAAATAGGTATGCGTTAACTTTGCATGGTCTAAATAGGCGTACGAATGCTAATCATTATTATCAATTAAGGCACCTGTAAAGTAAATGAGGCAATAATGGAAGCTAATATTTTTGCGTATGGTATGCATGTAGCTTCCTTCATGATGTTACCGAGAAAAACAAAATGGTGAGATTATATGGAGATGGTACTGTCACGTATGGAATGAGATTTACAACCACACTAGCATGCATGATGGACCTGCACTATTACCCACTTGATAGCCAGAATTGCACGGTGGAAATTGAAAGCTGTAAGAAATTTGTTAGATGAGCTAGTGTTTTGAAATTTATGTACTGGATATTAGAACTGTTGTTATGCTTTTTTTACTTTGTTACTCTTGATAGGAAAATAATAATAACAATACAAAAAAATATCTTGATGTTACTTGAGCCTTTATTAATTATTTCAGGAATAACAACGGTGCTAACGATGACTACAATTAGTACTGGGGTTCGCTCATCTTTGCCACGAATTTCTTACGTCAAAGCTATCGATATTTACTTGGTCATGTGTTTCGTCTTCGTTTTTGCTGCTCTGCTTGAATATGCTGCTGTTAATTACACATACTGGGGAGCAAGGGCCAAGAAGAAGGTCAAACAAAAGCTGAAGCTTGACACCCCTACGAAAAGACAAGAGCAGTGTTTCGGAAACGAAGAAATCATCGAGCTTCAGGTAAGTATGACCCAAGAGGCATATCACTGCCTGCTTGTACAAACATCTGTTGTTGTGCATCAAATCTTGTCATCTCACTCTTTAATATTTTCTTTTTAAAGGAACTGCAATTGTCGCCAATACCATCCATTCGAAAGAGAACCTTTGCATCACAGAGCGATCCGTCACTGGGCGCAGCCCAGTCACCCAGATTTCCTCCCAGTTTTAGAATCCACAGACCTCATCACGGGCTCGGCTCAGCGTATGGCATGTCAGGCACGGGAAGTTTAAGATCACGCGGACGCTCTCGAATCACTCGAGGGGGACGGGATCAGCTGCAACCTCAACCTCCAAAGATGCTCCAAACGATACGACGCGGCGCTAACGCACTCAAGGCATCAATTCCAAGAATCCGAGATGTAAATGTGATTGACAAGTACTCAAGGGTCATTTTCCCAGTCTCTTTTATCCTCTTCAATGCCGTGTACTGGTCCTTCTACTTTTTGTGAGAATCGCCATCTGCCTATTATTACTAAATAGGCAGATGGGTAAGGCCTCGAATTAACGTCAACTACCTTCTAACGAATATTAACACACACTCCTTTTTTCGAAACCAACACAAAACTGAACAACAATTTCAAATCCAGCCCGCCATGACCTTCCCCCTCTTTTAACTGAAGGAGTGGCGGAAGACAGCAAGATAAGGTATATATATGTACCATAATATATCATCATTCATAAAAATTAAATGGTGTCACATTTACAAAAAAATTGATCTTAAACCATTCATCTATGCTAACTATATAACTCATCCTTTTGCTTATTTCTTTCTTTTTTTTGCTTTCAGGATTTCTGGACGAAATGCATTTTCTTAAAAATGTGCCACCACGTTATATACATACTATGTTATCAGATGAACCCATGTTTTTCAATACATGTCATTCAACTGCTAAGGAACAATTACTAAAAAAAAGTAAATAGTGCCATGATTGTATACAATACGGAAACTATATGACAGTATAAACATTACTACATTTTTGAGGCGTTTTATCATAGAGATATTATTAGATGTTATTATCTCGAGAAATTACAGAAACATATATGCATAAATAGATAGGCGTTCTATCAGGTACATTTAAAAAAAAAGTATAGGCAGCTAAAAAAAATCCCGTCTTTCATAGCAAATGTGACAAAAAAAGGAAAAACCGTGTAACAAAGCACACATATTATAAAGCATACAATGTACTTGATTAAAAATTCATTTTTGAAATACCCAGTATTATTGACAATGTAATTGTAAAAAGAAAAATTGTATACAAAAAGAAAACTATCTCTCTCTGCACACATTTAACTTTCAGTCTTTAGCGAGTCAGAGGGTAAAAAACAAAACAAAATTTATTATTATTAAAGGGTATACATTTATATCTAATTTAATCCCTGGTACTACTTTACATTGACTTTGTAATGAACTTTGCGTGCTTTGTCAGCGCCTGTCTATTTAGTCATGTGTAAAAAATAGACACAGAAAAAAACAAGAAACAAAAATCAGTCCTTTTTATAGGAAAAGAGCCCCGGGGTTTCAAAAGCTGAATAATTTGTGTATATTTTATGATGGATTGGTATAGGCGAGAGAGGCAAAAAGTTTACAATGACCCATCATGATCACCCAGAAGTTGTTAGTGGTAAAACTAGTGCTACCTAATTAGCATCTTATTTTACGTTGTTGTTCTTGTAATTATTCCTTAATCATTTAACATTTATGAGCTTTAGTATGCACTAAAAGTATGTACATAATATGTATTTACATAACATAACATAGATATATTAAACTTTTTAAATCAGCGAGATTATTTGAGAATACTCTATGTATACTGAATATTGTATACTATATTAACAACATATTTATATATATATATATATATATTAATCGATTGAAAATTACTTCGCACAATATATATAAATATATATTAGATATATTATATATTCACACTTTAAAAAAAATATCTTGTTGTGTATGAAACTAGATCATGCCTAAAAAAATAATGCCAATGCAAAGGATGTAAAGGTGACGTGTTAAATCTTTCAGAGTTGGTTTGATTGAACCGTTTAGTGGAACCTATTAACTGCTCATTGTCATCATCATACATACATAAATACAGATTACTATCAACTTGATTTGTATACTACCACTCTCGCACTTTACATAAATGATTAAAGGTGTAAACTAACACGAGCAACATGTAAATTATGAAATTTGGAAGCACACACACACATTAGCTAATGTAACAACAAAAAACAAGGTAGTCGTTAGTTTGTATAAATTAAGCTTTAAAAAAGTAAAAAAATTAAAATAAACAATACTACCACCACTGTATTACTATTATTACGTATTATAAACAGGAGCAAAACAATGATGATATTTTCGTATTCCATTGGAATTAATAGAAGGGGTGATCAAAATAGTGCCGTGAGCGAACAATTAATTTCCATCTTTATGCATTATTGTCCTCTGTACATAATATTTATAATTATCCCTCTTTTTAGGTGATATTGAAATATAAATATACTTCCTGGAATTGTAAATCAAATAGCCAAAAAAAAAACACAAAACCGTGTCACTTTTATGCGTTTTTCAGCAGAAAAAAATGTGTAAAGCTATTAAAAAAATTTATCTTGCAAAATCAAACAAGAAAATTTATGATTCCTTACATAACATATTTTTTTGAGAGAGAGCCATGCAAACGAAAAAAAAACAGATTTACAAAACTGTGGGTGTATATTCTGTGCTACTAACTACTAAAATATCTTTCGATTATGATTATTATTATATTATTATTAATTGTTGTTGTGTAATATGTATATTGTCTAAATATTATGTCTTACAATACAATTAACACTGAAAAAATGAAGTGAATGTTTTTATGATGGTGCTACTTGTGTCCGTGGTTAAGAAATGATAATGGTGCGTTGTTGATATGTAAAAAAAATAAAATACATATTTTGAACGTCACGTTTCTATGGTGCTTTGTATAAACTTTCGGAGGTTCGGAGAAGGATGATGATTATGATGGGAAGAAAGACTATTGTTTTTTTAGGATTGTTGATGAAAAATGAGTGGTTTGCGGGCCAGTTATACCGAAAATGTAACACACACACAATGCTCCTTCTGGAAAATGAGGATTAATTTTTGCATTATCTTGAAATTATTATTAGCTTTGATGTCTAATATATATAATTAAGTTATGATGGCGTATATTGTTTAACGCACGAGATTATAAGCACTTTTTAGATGGTTAAACGTATAATATATAATAATATGTCATGTCAAGCATTCACATTAATATTTTAAGCATTATAATTATCATAACAATAGACAATTATTATCCTGTATTAAATATAAATATTTTTTTTTTTTTTTGAAATGTTATGAATTTCTTTGTAGGAGACTATCTATTTATTAATTAACCTAAACTATTAATTAAAATGGAAGTAAAATATTTATAATCTAAATGAGTAGCAGTCTTGAACCAGGAGGAGCTGAAGTTGTTGTTGAAAAGTATTATTCTAGAAGAAGGCGACATGTAAAACAACTCCTGGTACTGGACTGTAACAAGGTAATAAAACAAAAGGTTACCATTCCATGGATTACAGATATTTAAATGTGAAACAAATCATTGTGGTTAGTTGTGCAAACAGAATGAAAAGATTTTACTATTATAATTATCAAAACGTATATATATTAATTAAATATATTTATCAAGTTATCGACTTAAACATTTAAAAATCGGAAGGGTAAAAAAATTGTGAGTCTTTTTCTCACCTGTTGTTATAGAAATTAGATTTGACAATATTTATTCGATACTAAAAAAGGGCGTTACTTATTTTATTTTGTTGCAAAAGTGATGCATTAAATCAAAAATTAAAAACAAGTATTAATTATTACTATCAAGTTCTTCAAAAACATCCAACATTATTAATATTATTATTATTGATTACATTCAATAAAGAAACATGTGTAACTTGCAAGATGTACGAATAAATGAATTTAAAAAAAATGATCTTGTCTCTGAACATAATTTGGGATGATTCTATCGTGAAAGGTATTTGTATGGAATTGTGAGTCAAATCAGCTGATTGGATGGTATAAATGTGACTCAGCCGAAGTTTAGAAAAGTCTATCAGTATTCTATTATTAATTAACATTCCAAAACAAAATTTAAATTGAAGATGACTCATTTTTTTGGAAAGAGTGAAAATGATTGATAGTAAACAAATGAATAAAACAAAGTTGTATTTCTGTAGCTTGAATGAAAATCTGAATGTCAGGCTTTAAATGTTAAAAAAATAACTCGTGTTTGTCGTCGTGATGATTAATTTTCATTCATCATTATTTCATCTTGATCCAGCAGCAGCAGCAGCACAAGCTGAGAGTTTTAACACACGGTATCATCTTCACCTTAATTTTTTAAGACGACGAAATAAAAAAGGTGACAACATCGACACCATCACCGCAAAATATGGGTCATCGCTTTATTATCACACCATTTACATTGCCAACCATAAATCACATCACAATCATTTTATATCATCATCATCAAAAAAATACGTTTAAAAATCATTGTAATCCCATTTACCTTTCCTAAAAATTATTTCACTACTACTACTTATATTACTACTACTGCTCCTTTACCTAATATACATGATATTTTTTATTAGAAATGGACGCACAAAATAAAAAGACGTTGAATTGAATGTGAATTACTTTTGATGATGATGATGATGGCGGAGGGTAACAAGAGTATAGATGAAAAGTAATGAATCGCTTGCGCAGTTTGTGCTGATACCAAGGTTGAGTCGCTCACGACGACGACGACATCATAACAACTAGCAAATCATCTCATCCGTGAAAATGACAATGGACCGTTGCTGTTTTGTTGTTTGTTATTATTACATTTGAGTTTTAGGTGAGAAGGGAGAACCTTCCATTGAAAAATTACAGAAAAAAAAATTATTTGGTACTAAGATTGCATTTTTATCTGGCTGTCATGAAAAATAGCAATGAAATGTTACGTACAACTTTAATTAAACCAGAAGGAAAAGTCCAATTTTAAACAGACAGTCTAGCTAGAGTGGTTTTTTTGTATAGTAATGTGACATGAGTGGAAATACTCCAGAAACTGTGTGTGCAATATTATGATTCCAATATATTTTCTTTTTAATACATAATCTAATTGCTATCCAATCACCTTCTGCAGCATCTTTTGTGCTCAATATGAGCAATAAAATGTTACCTTAATTTCATATTATGAGGGGATACCATATTAAATGGATGATATTACAATTTTATATCTACTCTAGGATATACTACAGTTACCGTGACATAATTGGGAAAAAATCCGTTCCAATGTTGTAAGTGAGGACTGCATTGACTTTAAAAAAATATTTACATGAAAAATATTAACCTGTCCCTCTTTCGACGTTTAGTAATTAACTAAACTAAATCCTTTTTGCGGTAGATAAAAGTAGCTTGCAATTGAGATATAATTTAACATTGTTTCAAATTGAAACTTTCAATTTGATCAGAATATGTATATAATCAAGAGAGAGAAAAAACAGCCAGTGACGCTGAGAGGAAAAATAAAAAATGACTTGCGTTACACACAACTACTGATAAAGGTTAAATTGTATGATCAAATTGAATCAATCATTTGATAATCAAAAGAGAACAAGTTTTTTCATCGATAGTCTATCATCATTTATCTCATCATGCACGATTCAAGACGTTATAATTGCCGATTGATGGCATAACAATCAACAATAAATAAAAACTTAGATCTTCACATTTCATCAACCATTTTACTCTTTATTAATGCACTAAAATACATAATTTTAAAAGACAATCAATAACGCTCCTTATTCAAAATGCACATCAAAACATTAAACTGTATTCTTTCTTTCGTTTAAGTCGTAAATATATGTACTCTGACTTTTTTCCTCATTTTCTTAAAGAGATACGAGTATCCCCGTTATACGTATTTACAGACACTGTTTTAATTCATTTTTAAAACACTCCTGTTAACTGTTTGTTCATACATTATGATGCCTTTTTAAAGAAATGCAGGTTAAACAAGAGTAATAAATAGTAGTCTTCATCACCGCCACACTTTCCGTTTCACTATTGACTTTGTCAAGGTATTTTTGATGGTGGTGGTGGTGAACAAACAAGATAAATCTGTGACAAGGAGAAATAATTCACATAAAAACTTTACTTGTTCCTACTATCAACCAAACGCGTGAATAATCCCAAACAACAAAGCAAACTACTTATTATGAAAAACCATATTTATCCCTATCTCAACTTGAGCAACAACATCATCATCAGATCAGCGTTTGCATTGTCAGTTGTCAGCACACATATCCTTTTGTTGGCCGGTTTTGTTGTTATAAAAAACGGTATTAATATTGTGCCCTTCAGGTCGCGACAGCATCCATCTTTTTTCCTGTGCTGTCCCATCAAAATTCATGTTAAGGTACACCCTTTGCCAGAATTTGCGACAGCATGATAATATCAGTGTTGACTTCATAACAGGAACATTACTTCACTCGGGCTGAGCGTAAGTGCACTGACGGAAGAAATTGACCTTTGTCTGAAAGAGCAACAAGGTGCAGGTGAAGTAAACAAGGCTCTGTCTTAACGTCAGTGGAGAAAGCATCAGGCATGGCACCGGCACACCGACCCTTAATGGGACACAAAGACACCGGATGGCACACAGGGACACCGGTGTCCACCCCTTTAGACGGTGGTCGGTGTCCATTTTACATAGGAACATCGAACACCGGGACACCAGACACCGACCAATTATAAGACACCGGGACACTGGGCACCGACTAAAATCTGGGACACCGGGCGGCACCGACCTTTTTATGGAACACCGGTCTGGACAACATATCACTAAACATAAACTGGAAATTGACAATTGTGTTCCTGTTATTAAGTTAAGTTAAAAGTTATTACTGATAGTACCATGCCGTCGTAAATTCTGCCTTAGGGCCTTACCTTTACACAAATTTTGATGCTAGAGGAAAATAACATATGGATGCTGTCACGACCTGAAGGGTACAATCATACCAAAGAAATTGGTACAATGCAGTCATTCTTTCTTGTTTTGATTGATATATCCGTTTAAATTTTTTTATGATAGGAAATCTTTAAATTTACAATTTAACGATTTAATGAAATTATAACCTAAGAGTTGTAGTTTTTATAACTTTACAAGAAAAAGTGACAATATCACATTTCAAGATATTCAATATGATTTTGATTAGTAAATTTTACTACTATGTTAATTACATTAAATTTTACAAGTCAAATAATGATATGTTGTTGGGTAAGGCACCTAAATATTGTTGTGGACATTTGATGGTATACCTATTAGAGTCACTTAAATAAACATTGAACATCAACGTGAGTATATCAGATTAAGTGATTATAAGAAGGTTAAGTCAACCGTATCATTATGGGACCGGCCCAACTTGGGTAAGTACAGTTTTTTGTTTGTCAATAAGTTTCACATTTCCAGCCCTGTAAAATTTGTTTCTATTGTTGCGTTGCTCATTATGATAATTATGATGGTTGAAGGATATTCAATATTGTGTGTGTTCCAAAATGTCCGCCTCCACCCGTTTTTACTGTCACTGACCAAAGGTCTCCGTTTATTTATTTTTTCATTAACAATTTATGCCATTGACTATTTTTTTTCAAATGCCACTCACAGATTTATACATTCCATTGTTGTACTTTTTTTTACATATAGTTGTCTTGAATCTCTTTTAATACTAAATTATATGGGAGAAAAAAGCTGTTGTTGTGTCAATTCAATTGTTTTCTTTCAAGCATTTCATTTTGAGACACAATTTAAGAATCTAAATTCAAGTGAGTATGCCCAAATGAAAGCAATCAGTTTATTAAATGATTAAACCATAACTTGATTGAAATTAAAAATGATGTATTATACTTCCTTTGATGGCAGGTATGAAGCGCAACATTTTGTCAAATTGTTTTTATTTTAATGGCATGTCTTGTGTAATTTCCAAGTCAATTTACAAACTAAAACGGACAAATGACCATAAATGTTGCCAAACTCCATATATTTCGCGAAAATCTTGTTTAAAAAAATTATTTAGATAAAAAAATGAATGATTGACTTTGACAGGTTATTCATGGAAAACTTTAAGTATGGGGCACGCCATGATACAATGTCAAAATTTGGCGTGTTTTGCATGCCGCATTTTTGTCCATTTGGGCAAGAAAATAGAAATGAGATGCAAAGATAATTACTAGTTTTACACAGGCTCTACTTTTCAAACTAACAGACTGAAAATGAAGCTCATGTCCTATCATGTCTCATATTACATGATATAAAAAACCTATGATTTTACGAGTTCCTTTTTTAGAATGCTCAGGTATACCCTCCGATAGTAGCATCGATACTGCTGCAAGTATATAAAGTGATGAGGATGACGGCACTGTAATTGTAGTAATAATAGAATGTGTTGCTATTTTTTTCATTGCCATTGTTGCAGTACAAATATATGTTAGGATAAGAAGAGTGATGATGATGACGATGAAGTGAAACGTCTGCTGCTGATACCGCTTCTATAAACCCTAATTTATCTTTGTTTTGTCATTTGTCACTGTTCAAAAAAAATTTGTGCTGTCTTGTCGCAGTGGGATCGCGTCCTTGGACTTAAGGATGTTCTCTAAAAGACTGTTATACTTTTCTCTCACTCGACAGACATAAAAGATATACACCTTCCTTTCGGCTTCGTCATCTTCAACATAGTCATCATAATACACTTCTCATATCAGATGAATCACAGGTCTATATAGCCAGCAGAAGGACTAGAAGACAAAAAAAGCTAAAGGGAAGAAGAACACTGCATGAGACTATTCTCTGGTTTAATGAGCCATAACAATTTTTGCCAAGATGATGATGATGATGGCACACAATAATACGGCTTGTGTCATCATCATTATCATCTTAGAATCCATTTACACACCAGTACCTAAATTTACACACATTTCAAATTTCAAACCCTCAACAATGGCCATTTTGGCAAAGCACAAAAGGGCTCTCTGTTTAAAGAGTTTAAACTATTTTGTCAATGGTATTTGTATTATGTGGCGTTTATTTATAAATTAGACAGGTTGTAAGGTTAGATGATGATGATGAGAGGACGTTACACGACAAAACAGTGAAATCCAAAGTGAATAATCATTTCGCTGTAAAGCGTGTCCAATATGCTTACCTTTGTACCTTTGTTATGATCATTAAATCATGCGCAGCAACACAAAAATAGCAGAGAGTGAGAGATCCATAACAGCAGAACTGATGCATATCAACAACAGCGACTATATAGCATCTTCTTACTTTATTTATAAAAATGCTCATAATATTGTTCGTCATCAAGTCATCATATACTAGTCGCTTATAATTTGAATTAGCAGTATGCATGCTGCAAGGTAG